>JACEIK010008269.1:0-64486 GCA_018107945.1 Datura stramonium
ATCGGCTCAACTGAGCCCGCTAATCCGCCACCAATTCCAGAACATATATAGACAACCGAGTGAACTCCAATGCATATTCCTATCAAACATGCTTCCCCGCTTCAGATTTACAAATTCAGCCGCCTTGAGATCCCTCATATCCCGAGGGAAGAATCGATCCATGAATGCGGTGTGAAACTCATCCCAACCTATCGGGCCTACACCCGCCGCCCTGGCATCTCTCCATTTCTTAAACCATATATGTGCTAACCCCTTTAGCTGATAGGAGGTCAAGTCAATGCATTCCCCATTGTTCACCCCTATAACTTTGGTAATTTTAAGAATCTCCTCTATAAAATCGTGTGGATCCTTATCCACCTTCAACCCCGTGAGCTTCGGAGGGCTCATCCTCAAGAAATCCCTCACCCTAGCTATCACCGCATTCCCATTCTAGGGGAAATGCGCCACTGTTTGATTCTGGACTTGGGCAATCATGGCCTGTGCCAGCATTTGAATCGCCGCCCTAAACTCAGCATGGGTAGCTGGCATTGGTACGTGCTCCTCATGAATGGGTGGAGCTGGCTGATGCTGACCATCATGGGCGCCCTCATGATCATTACCATTACCGTTTCTCCTAGCATTTACTCGGCGTGGAGGCATGATTTTGCAAATGCGAATAGCACGAATTAGAAGATTAAATGACGTTCACCGCACAACATAGATCATGAAAGAAGGGAACATTTCCTAAACGTCTCGTAGCCTCTTCGTCATAAGAGTGGCGCACTTCAAACCCATGAAAAAGACTCTACCTAATGCGGCTTTCAGACTACCTAGGACACTTCAAAACCTATGGATCTGATACCAAGTTTGTCACGACCTAAACGTACACCCGGATCGTAGACACAGGACAAGGAGCACTGGTAGAACCCAAGTCGACCCATGCCATGAGCATACATCTAACTCAATCACATGAGTGGAAGACAAAACATAGAGAACATAATCAGAACATAGCATAAGGGAAAATCAGTACAAGACTTATACAAAACGGCAGAGTATATCTTGTAGTCTGATAAGCCTCTAAACATGAAAGGCGGATTGATTGGATAACTCCCCAACTAATCCAACATCCAGAAATTGAAAGTAATAACATAGAGTATGAGCATACGGCCCTCATAACATGAGTACTCACGAAGAGAGCTAAGAGAAAATCTGAAACTATCTACGTATCAAGATGAGCCTGAGAATTGGGACCTATATCATGAGATGATACAACATAGAAAGTATGTAGTCAGTATGTGAAATGTACTGAGTATGTAAGGTAAGTAAAACAGACATTTAAAACATATATAAAGTTCATAAAAGATAATAAGAGTAGGACAACATTCTCGTATCATAAATCATTACAACATACCATACGACTGAAGGTTTTTAAAACATTCATAGCATAAACATAGTCATAATCATAATAGAAGAGATTTTCTTAACATAACTTGAGCCAACATACATAATCATAACATGCATGAATCATGAGGAATATTGGGAGATTCTCTTAGCCGACATACTCCATATGAGCACACATGAATCCAGACTTGTAACCCTAGTCGGGAGGGTGTTCGTACCTTGCCAAGGGTAGGAACCATGAAGGGCATGATCTTAGAACATAGCATAAGGGAAAATCAGTACAAGACTTATACAAAATGACGGAGTACATATTGTAGTCTGATAAGCCTCTATACATGAAAGGTGAATTGATAGGACAACTCCTCAACTAATCTAACATCCAGAAATTTAAAGGAATAACATAGAGTATGAGAATACGACCCTCGAAACATGAGGACTCACCAAGAGCGTTGAGAGCAAATCTAAAACTATCTACGTATGAGGATGAGCTTGAGAATTGGGACTTGTATCATGAGACGATACAACATAGAAAGTATGCGGTCAGTACGTGAAATGAATTGAGTATGAAAGGTAAGTAAAACGGACATTTTAAACATATATAAAGTTCATAAAAGATCATAAGAGTAGGACAACATTCTCGTATCATAAATCGATATAACATACCATACGGCTAAAGGTTTTCAAAACATTCATAGCATAAACATAGTCATAATCATAACAGAAGAACTTTGCTTAACATAATTTGAGCCAACATACATAATCGTAACATGCATGAATCATTAGGAACAATGGGAGATTCTCTTAGCCGACATACCCCATATGAGCACACATGAAGCCCGACTTGTAACCCTAGTCGGGAGAGTGGTCATACCTTGCCAAGGGTAGGAACCATGAAGGGCATGATCATATATGAAAAGGGCAATTTGGTCCAGGTACAGACATAAAAGGGGTCCTAACATACCTATGGTGGCACGTAGTTCATGAGATCCGGGGCTTAACCTGAGCCCTGAACCTACTCGGTGTTCGATACTACTCGCAAAACATATGTAGTGCTCATAGTATAATATGCATGAGTTCATGGCTAGTAAAATCATAATAATCACAAACATTCTTGAACATACATGAACTAGCCATGACTTGAGGCCCGTGATTGGCCAAAAACATAATTCATTATTGATAAAATTCATACATACTTGTAGATCATGCATATAGCTTGAAATTCATATGTTCATAATAGGTTGCATAATAAATTCATAAATAAATTTGTAATTCGTGTTGGGCTTAATAAAAACACCAATGGATCAATGGATAATAAATCGATTCATCATGGGACATGCATAATAAAGCTTAATTGTTTAGAAATCAAAAAAAATAATATTCAATTTAAATCCCAAAATATGATCAAAACTGTAATAGATTATTATAAGGTTCCAAAATCACAAGACCCATAATTAAATTATTTAATTTTATACAAATCAAATACAAAACCCCATGAGTTTTTTTTTACGATTTATAAGTAAAATCATTGGTTACGGTGTTGAAGGATCCACCCATTGATGACCTTACATACCGATACACTATATTCTTAATCTCCACTTGAAAGCCCAAGATGGGATTTAGAGTGAATTGGGGAAGAACACCTTGAATCACCTTCTATTCTCCTCCCTAATCTCTTACATGCATGAATAAGGATTAACATGGACTAATCCTCTTAAAAAGACCCCTATTCGCGTACCTTAAACGACATAGTTTAGGCCTTAGGAATTTAGGAATTATGAAAACACACTAAAAAAGCGTAAAAATAACTCATCCCGTCCTAACGAGTGACCCGACGACTGCTGCTAGGGACCACGACTGGCCTTGATTCATAAGGTACACTACCGTATCTACCCAGGGATCCCACGAAGGACACCACGAATATGGTGGGTGACCACAACTCGTGGTCACCATCCGTGGTCCCTACCGCTTCTAGCTCTCTCGTCATGCATTCCTTCTCGCCACGGGTGACCTCAATGAGTCATGAGGTCTTACCCGACTCGTGGTCACCCTCAGACTTCCCAAAACTCTCCGCTGCCGACCTACTTCACGAGTCATTTCACGACTTGTGGTCCTACCGACTCTACCTAGAGTAATCTCGGCGCGCCGCTCTCTCTAATGCACAAAAAGAAGAAAAGTATGCTCTAGAAACTTTGATTGATGAGGGATGCTTGGTGACTTAAGTTCCTTACCATTCGCGAAACTTTTTGCAAGTCTAGGTAGGGTTATGTGTTTTCCGAGCCTGAGAAGTGCAACCTCACTTCGTGAGAGTTCTATGCAAAAATAGATACTTCCTTCAAAGAGAGCAAAAATCAATATAAGGGGTCAAGTTGTTTACTTGATTCTAGGTCATTCATGGTTTCCTTCGCATGGATGTGGTGGACCCATCGATGTATTTCATATTGTGCGAGAAGCCCCATATCGTGATATTAGCCATACACTATGTGACAAGCATTCACCTTCCTATTGGGCAAAGGATCATAATGGCACTTCCCATTCTACACTCTCATTCTCCTATTTGACTATGGAGGCTAGAAATTGGGTCAAGCTTGTATGTGTCATACTCTTTTGAAGACACACCACATAGATTACTAGATAGAAAATTGCTTTGGTGTATATGCCGATGAAGGGGTTGCCAATAAACTTTGGTGCAATGCTTCAAAGATAACATGAGGAGGTCCAGAGACAATTTTCATTGAAAGTATCGCTATGGCGCTTATTGGTGTCACGCCCCGCCTTGGGGTATGATCGCACGGTGCCCTAGAAGGATCTCTGACTACTAATCAGGGGCCGAGGCACATCCGGTGCTTGGCTAGCTCTATCTCGCTCGAAACAAAGGGCTATATAACGGCCAGAAACACAGCCTTCCGCCATCTCGGGGTTTATAGCTACCTATACCGTAATAACAAATCTAACTGTGAACATACTCAAAATACGTGAACCTATGCGGGCCGACAAGGCCAGTCATGCCGATTTGATAGTTAACCGAAACTTAAACACAAGAATATCAGAAGACTACGTGACCTAAGCACATCATCAAGCTGCTACGGCCCTCACGGCCAACATAAAGAGAAATACTAAACGATATACAACCGTACGGCTCACACGACCGACTCAATCACCACGTGGAGATAAAATACACCGCAAGCCTTCTTTATGAGTAATAATAGAAATGACGGACAGGCCCCGACCTACCCATACTGCAGACATAAAAAGAAGAAGAAGCTATTATTCGGAATCGACCGGGATGACAGAGCCGATAACTCAATAGCCGGGCCGGAATCACGGTGGGATCGCCCGTCTATGAGTACCGCAGTGTAACGCAGCCGCCACTGGGCGCGCACCGCGGTACCGAGTATGCAAAGCAACCGAAATAACATAACCGGAAACAATCAATATAGAGAGCATATCTAGCAAACTGTATGGGCAGAGATAATCGAATTCTTTGAAGAAACCGGTAAGAATTGGATCATGTCAGACCGATAAGGCGTGAGGCGTACATGGGCATCACGACGTACCGCCGTCTAGTAGCTAGTATATAACACATAAATAGATATACAAGTAGCAAGCAAGAGCCAATACGAACTCTAGCAAGCCGGATGGTTCCAAGAAAGCAAACAATCTATATGGGCTCCCTTACCCGGGTCAAACCCGTCAAAAATAAGTCACCCACTCATCCGTCACTGAGCCCTCACTGCTCCCTGTCTTCTCGCTCTCGCTCGACCCTTATATAAATAACTGTACCTGAGTTCGGAGGATTCCTATGTAGACAAGTAGAATAGATAGGGTCTGCTCCTCGTGGCTATTCAAGTCCTGAGTTACACTCAGGCCAGACAAGAATGTATAAGGTTCGGCTCCCTCTCGGTGGCTATTCGAAACGGAGTCGCACTGAAATAACCGTATGTACGTACGTAATGTATAGGTCTGCTCCCCCGAAACTCTCTCGTGGCTATATGAAACCGGAGCGCACTGTAATGCCGAATGATCGGCTATGGGGAAAGCTTCATCCCATCTTCGTCCGGGTTCGGGGACGGCATGCCACTTTGGAGTGACGTAAACCTACCCGCTCGCTGGGCGACACGATTACCAACCTGTAGCGGCGAGGTCGCCACAAGGGGCCCGACGCCACAATGTCTCAACAAGAAAATTGCACATATAAATAGCAAGCATGTATAATCGAAAAGGCTATCTCGAAATCCGATTTTTATTCGATCTATTTCCGTACTATACCGATTCTTTACCGATTATACCGACTCAAATCTTTCTTTAACTCGTTACACTCAGAGCTGTGGTACTATCTCGTCTAATGGCTAATTCGTAGCCAATGTATAGTTTGGTTCCGAATGGCTAGTCTCGTAGCCATAAAACTGCTCGTCTATCCGGCTTTACTTTTACTAAATTTATTCAAAATCCAATCTCTTTTTATTCTATAACATGCTTGCTAATCATACAATAGGCTATACCGAATCTGAATGCTAACTCGCCTTTGGCGCATGCTTAACTAACTTTCGGATCACAACATACGCAACGCAAACCAAAATCTACTAGGCTTACTCAATTCTCAACATTCAACTCCGAGAGTTTCTTATACGGAGTTTACTATGATTCACACAAAGCCTAAAACTTACTAACTTCTGCCGAAGAACAACTTCATACCTTAACCTCGAAGTTATCCGAGCCGGACGAGGCTCGGGCAATACTCAAAGTATTTCTCCTGTAACCGCATTCATAAACATCACCTGCACTAAATACAACGCAGTTCTGAAGAACGACGTCACTTTCGATATAATTATCGTCTAAACTTAGGCTTATCGAAAAGACGGTCAAAACTTTCTATTTTTCGGGAGTCCAGGAGGGAGAAGTATTCACTTGGCGCCTAGGGAGCATATAGGACATTAGTTTCGAGCAATTCTACTTACCTGGTCCGGTAGCCTCGACGATTCGTCGTCGTATTTCACGAAACAAAATCCGTAAGAATTCTCCCCGGCTAAATACCTTGGTACCGAGGTTAATTTGAGTTTAGACTACGCTTGCGCCGTAATCAAACGGATATGGCGAATCTTCTTCTGTCTTTACTTTACGCTCGAAAATAAGATGGATAAATGGCCAACTTAAACTGAAGTGGGTCTTTATATACAGCTGATGGGAGGCCCAATGTGTCACGGAGCCAACGCGGTGGCCCCGCCCGTGACACGGCGCTTATCGCGGAGGGGTTTCGCCTTGGGGCCTCTCGCGGTGGTTCGATAGGGATTTTCGTCCGATCTTTCCAGCCTTTCCTAGCACGTATGACTTTCAAATATGCTTAACCAATGTGCGAATAGGTCATCTAGATGCCGGGAATCTTACGGGGGTATAACATTCTTCCCTTAGGAACATTCGACCGTCCTTGAATGGGAACGACTAACTTAGAGGAACTCGACTTATCTCAACTTACTATCTTTAGAAAATTTTGCGTAGTTTCCGTAATATGGACTATCCCAAACCTAAAACACAGAAAAGTCCAATACAGTACTTCCGCACAATACTATAAAGTTCACTTGATATCTAAACATTAATCTCTCTCACTTATATTTAAACAACTATAAGGTACCGCATAGTAACAATACCGATATACCGCTACCTAGCTTAGGCCTCGGAATAAGTGAGAATATCTAGCTTTCATATCTTCCTCCACTTCCCACGCCATCTTTCTTCTTGGTTCCGTTACGCCACAATACCTTGAAACACGCAATATCTTTGGTTCTCAATCTCGCGAACTGGCCCTGCCTAGGATAGCTACTCGGAACCTCTTCGTAGGCGCTTCTTCCGTAACCTCGATATCTCCGGATCGACCGTTTGACGGGTCTCCTAAGCATTTCTTAGCATGGATACATGAAAGACCTGGATGAATGTAATTCTAATTCTAGCGGCAAGTTCAACTCATACGCCACTTGGCCTATTTTTCACGAATCCGATATGGCCCCACAAACCTTGGGCCGAGCTACCTTTCTTGCCGAATCTCATCACCCCTCATCGGGATACTTTCAAAATGCCCAGCCATTCACATCGAACTCCGTGTCTCGCGCCGTATATCTCGGCGTATGATTTCGGCGACTCGTGCAGCGTCAATAGGCATTCTCTCGATAAGCTTTACTTTCTCTCCTCTTACCGCCAACAATGTCTCGGCCCAATCAATGTTGATTCTCCTATTTCAAACCAGCCAATCTCAATGATTCACATTTAGTTCTTATAAGCCTCGAAAGGCGTCATCCGGATAGCCGAGCATAGCCGTTACAGGCAAACTCGATTAAGGGCAAATGCTCATCCCAGCTTCCACCGAAATCTAGCACACACGCTCGCAACATATCTTCGAGCTGCTCCGAATAGTGCGTTCACTCGCCCATCCGTTCCTCGAGGGTGAAGGCGGTGCTCAAATTAATCGCGTCACTCCACCTCTCTGAAACGACTACAAAAATCTAGCCGTAAACCGTGCTCCTCTCGTCCAAATAATGGATACCGGCACTGCACTCCGACTATTTCTGACATATTCCTTCAAGATAATCTTCTCGGCCAGAAGAAGTTCTCACTAGTGAAAATGAGCCGATTTCTCACAACTGGCCAACTATCACCCATATAGAGTCATGTCTATGTTTATAGACGGGGGGTAATCCCCGCCACACAATCCATATTTACCGCTTCCCACTTCGCAGTAGAGGCACAACTATGCCTTCCGAGTCAAACCGCCCGGTTTTTGATGTTCTCGTTTCACCCGTTGCGTTAGACACCGGGTCAAACCAGCAATTTCTCTTTTCATACCTCGCCACCTAAGAATTTTCTTTGATATCATGGTACATTTTTGCTGCGCCAGTATGGAGAGAATAGCGGGCGCAATGTACTGCTCATGATCTGCCGGCGGAGGCCCTCGAAACATTGGGAACACATAAATGGCCTTTACAACGCAGCACTCCATCCTCTCGTTACCCGGAATTCGGCGCTTTCCCTAGCGGAATATAATCTTTAAGCCGAACTAGGCCGATCCTCATATTGCCGCCTTTTACCTCCAATAACTAAGGATGACACGCGTGTTCTCGAACTACCGCCCGTTGTCCTTCATTTCGTTAGCATGAACGGCTAAACTTACTAATTGGTATCTCCCCTGACCACCCCCGTTGCTCGGGTTGCAAATACGCCAAACTCCTAACGAATTTGTAGCTAAGGGCATTTTCTGCTTCATTGCCTCTTCTTGACTGATCAACATATTCGCACTTAGAGAGCTCGGCATATAATTAGCGGTCATACCGGCTTGTCTTGTCAAGAGACCGACAGGTAATTTACCGGTGTAGCTAAAGCTTATCTCGGCTTGGCCACATGCTAAGGCTACTTGTTGCTTGGATCACCCGAATCTACCATCTCGGCACACCTTTGTGCCTTTATCTCGATCGTAGGATCCCGACATTGATTATGACTCTAATAATCTGGATGCATAACCTTGAGTAACCGAATAGCTAGGTTGAATAACTCCGAATGTGGCAAAAGAGTCTAACAATGCTCTAACCGTTCTACTCGAGTACTTATAGTTCATGCATAATCGTAGACTTGTGGGCATCTAATTGCTTTGTTATTCTACTTGGACAACCGTAGAACCGGGCTTAATCGGACTTACTCCCAGCGACTCACCCGGATCTTCATGGGGAGTCTACTAATCTCCCGGTCTTAGTAAACACTCGTGCTAGCAGTACTACCAATTTCTACGCCTTATGCGTATCGACTCTGGATTTATACCGCTATTCGAAAATTCTCGGTCTTATGAGTCATTCTCAGCAACCGGCCCTCTACTAAAGCCTGCTCCTCGACTATCTTTACGAGAACCGCCTGAAGTATTAGTCTCACCGACCGCCGATGTGGACCCTTTCTTGGGGTACCCACGGTATTCTTGACTGATGGCTTCTGACTTAAGTGGGTGTTCCACATAATAACCGCTAGGTTGACTAAGGTCAACTTTCACCTCCACAAGGTCAGAAAAATGATGTATGGCCACTTATCATACTCGGAAAATAATTTTGGTATTGCTAACCTCTAACGTATGCTTATCCAATCTCAAATTCCCCCGGGTTCTAGCATATGCACTAACGTTACGATCTCTAGGGATGCTTCCTCGCTAATACAAAGCTTAGTTGGTCGTTAGGACCGTCTAACCGCACCCTTATCTAACCACCCGATTCAAAGTTACTAACTCTTGTAAGCTTCTAAATCCTAGATCTCGAAACAACATATAAGTCTATTAACTTAATATTGAGAACCGAGATAGTTTCTATGGCTTTATACGAATTCACACTTAACCTCGCCCCTTCTTCTCCTTTCTCTTTTCTCCTTTTTTTCTTTTTGAAGAAGGGGTCCTTGCATGCAAAGGTAACCGTATATACTCCCAGCACTAATCAAGATTCCGGGTGATTGTAACCCCACGCGCAAACCTAATCACAACATATCTCGTTATCTCGCACATATATATCAATAACTACGTACAATACATGACTCTAATTCTCGTAGCGATACGTAATCTTTGACATGCTTTTGCCGAGTCTCATACTGCATATGTATATACTACTGTCTGATAATATCTCCGCCCTCTCTTATCATTTCTAGACTTTCATCCATTCTCGATGTAACAACATATGAGCTTGATTAGGGCCTCGTTTTTTGAAATTTTGCCACTCTTACACTCGTGGGTCAACACCAACCTTGTGGCCTTACTTGGCATATATTGAGAGCCCATGACTGTCTCGCCGGGGCCTTATCTCTAGGCCACACTAGATTAGAATCTCTATACCGGTAGTTTCTTAACTTCTCCATAAGCGTATATACCGCGGCATTCTCAACCGCAATTCCATCGTCTCTTAACCGGCTGCCCGAGGCTTAGTCCTTAATACGTGATACTTACCAACTGGGTAATTCTAATTTCCCCACAAAATCCGGTATTCCCGCTTCTTCCTTTTATCTACTTAAGCCGAACTCCTCGGGGTTCGAGGTACCTCGCCTTCATTGTTAATAAGATTACCGACGCCTCGCCCTATACTTCTTCCTCGTTTGTAGTCAGGCCCATCCGATTCACATGACCTCTCTATCTTTCAATGTCATAACCGGATCATAACTATAATCTTGCTGTGTATATTTTGTTGTTATCAGCGTATTTTGGCGGACTTGGCCTTTTTCTAACTCCGAACTTGACTATTACTAGACATTCATCATCGACAAATCTTTTACATCTATTTTGGGTAAGCTGAAGGGCCTTACGTGCTCTTTACGCTCACTAACACTTACCGGAATTAATCAATCTATCTTCACTTACCGCTTGTTTTGAAGCAAACACCTCAATTCTTATGACCCTTTATTGTACTGGAATCAACGTCAAGAGGTAGGAATAGCCCTTTTCTTATTGCAACAAATAGAAACATATAATCGTACTCACATTCGAAAAGACATCCTGGGAATCTCGCATTTCCTCTCTCTTTCTCATACTCATCCGATGTCCGATCTCGGTTTGTAATCTTAATCGATCTTATATAGCCACAAATAAGTCAGACTCCGTATGTGCGTATACTTCCGACTTCCTATTCGACGTTATATCAACGCATACCGGAAATAGGCACCGATAAAGGTATTAAGGCCGGGAGGCCTCTCGTACCTCATTCTCGCTCGTCGTAATTATCTTGTATCTAGATGGTATCCTCTTCTGTGGCTAAGTATTTGATCTTCGCCCGTACAAGGTAATGTCGATCTACCTTGTATCTCGTAACCAAAGAATATGGTAAGTTTTGTGCTCGACCCTATACTCGTACCGTTTCTATAAAGACGATCGATCGAGAAAGAAGGGTAACCATCCTATCATCCTGTGCCCCGCCATAGTATGTGGTGCACAACACATCCATAGATTAGATTCTACTTAGCACGGCTTGCGCATTCCCCGGGGACACGACCCGCCCGATACCAAGTTTGTCACGCCCGCCTGGGGTATGATCGGGCACTTGGTGCCCTAGAAGGATCCGGACTACAAACTCGGTGGGCCGAGGCACATTCCGGTGCTCCTCGGGTTAGCTCTATCTCGTGTTCCTAGAAACAAAGGCTATATAACGGTCAGAACACAGCCTCCGGCCATCTCGGGTCTATAGCCACCTATACTTGTAATAACAACTGACCAGAACATACACAAAATCAGAACCTATGTGGGCCGACAAGGCCACCATGATGACTAGTTAAATGAAACTTAAACATCAAGAATACCGTAAGACTACGTGACCGCAAGGTCACCACTACCGGCCAAGCTACGACCTCACGGCCAACATAAAGAGAGAAATACTAAACAACTATACAATCTCACTACCTCACACGACCGCTCAATCGACTACGTGGAGATAAAATACAATTCGCAGTTTTTATGAGTAACAATAGAAATGACGGACAAAAATCTTGCCTGCCCATACTCGGTAGACATAAAAAGGAAAAGAGCTACACCTCTGGAATAAGACTCCGGTGACAAAGAGCGATAACCAACAATTGGCCGGAATCACGAGGGATCGCTCGTCTATGAGTACTGGCAGTAAGTAATGCCGCCCCACGGGGCGCGCACCGCCGGTACCGAGTATGCAAAGCAAATCGAACATAACATAACCCGAAACAACCGAATATAGATAGCATATCTAAAAAACCGTACGGCGGAGATAATCAATCTCGAAGAAACCGGTAAGAACCGCATCATGCTTTCGTACCGAAGGCGGAGGCGTACCTGTAAACGCGCGACGGCCTACTGTCTAATAGCTAGTATATAAATACATAAATAGATATAAAAGTAGCAAGAAAGAGCCACCAACTCCTCATTCGGATGGCACCAAGCAAGCAAATATTCTATATACCCTACCCTCAAGTTAAAACCGCCAAAAATAAGTCACTTCCACTCATCTGCTCACTGGAGCTCCTCTACCGCCCCCTCACCTCCTACGGCTGCCTTCATATAATACCGTGCTCGAGTCCTGGGAGGGGACTCGTGTAGACGGCAGAATGTATAGGGTCCGGGTTCCCTCGTGGCTATCTCGAAACCTGAGCTACACTGTGTACGCATGCTAATTATAGGGTCTGTTCTCTCGTGGCTATCTCGAAACCGGAGTCGTGACTGGGGCCAATCAGATGTACGTACGCAATGTATAGGTATGGTTCCCTTGAACTCTCCTCGTGGCTATCTGAACGGAAAGCCGCACTGTAATGCCGACGATCAAGCATGGGGGAAAGCTTCATCCCATCTTCGTCCAAGCCGGGGACGGCATGCCACCTTTGGAGGACGTGAAACCCACCTCGCTCGGCGACAACAACCTGGGGCCGAGGACGCTCACAGGCCCTACGCCACAACAAGTCTCAACAAGCAAAATAGCACATATAAATATAAGCATGTATAACTCGAAAAGGCTATCTCGAAATTCCGATTTCTTATTCGACCGTTTCGTACTATACCGATTTCTTTACCGATTATGAACACTCGAAATCTTTCTTTAACTCGTTGTTTAATCTCGTACGTGGTACTATCCGGCTCCGAATGGCTAACTGAGAAATAATATCTGCTCCGGCTCAATGGCTAGCTCCGTGTTACAAACCGGCTCGTCTATCCGGTTTTACTTACTGTTTTATTCTGAAAATTTGGATTCTTTTATTTATAACATGCTTGCTAATCATACAATAGGCTATACTGAATCTGAATGCTAATCCCCGCCTTTTGGCGCATGCTTAACTAACTTTCTGGACTGATACTTATACGGCAACGCAAAACCAGACTCTACTAGGCTTACTCAATTCTCAACATTCAACTTTGAGAGTTTCAAATACGGAGTTTACTATGATTCACACAGCTAAAGCTTACTAACTTCAAGAACAACTTCACATACCTTAACCCGAGTTATTCGACGCTCTGGACGAGGCTCTGGCAAGACTACTATTTCTCCTAACCGCATTCATATAAACATCAATTAGCACTAAATACAACGCATTCAAGAACGACGTCACTTTCAATATAATTCATAGCCTAAACTTAGGCTTATCGAAAGACGGTCGAAAAACTTTATATTTTTCGTAAGTCCGTGAATGGAGAAGTATTCACTTTGACAAACTAGGGAGCACATAGACATTAGTTTGGAAGCAATTCTACTTACCTTGGTCCCGTAGGCTCGACGATCCACCCGCCATATTTCACGAAACAAACCGTGAGGAATGCTCCCTCGTCGCTAAATACCTCGGTACTCGAGGTTAATTTGAGTTTAGGACTCGTTGCGCCGTAATCAAACGTATATATATGAATCTTCTTCTGTCTCTCTTTACTTCTTACGTTTTCTCGGAAAATAAGATGGATAAATGGCCAACTTAAACCGAAGTGGGGCTTTATATACTTGGGCTTGGACAGCCCAACGTGTCACGGGTGCCAACGCGGTGGCCCCGCCTCCGTGACACGGCGCTATCGCGGAGGGGCTCGCTCGGCGCTCCCGCGGTGGTTCGACAGATTTTCTTCCGATCTTTTTCTCGGGCCTTTTCCCTAGCACGTATGACTTTCAAATATGCTTAACCAACGCCCGAATAGGCCATCTGATGCCGGAATCTTACGGGGTAACAATTGGCTTAGTTTTTTATAGAGGTCGGTATTAAAAAAGATGAAGCTAATCTTCCTCTACCCATAGTAGGGCACTTGGTTTGCAAAACGATTGATATCATGAAGGTTAAGGAGCTAGCCTCAGAACACCCCAAGAGTTCTTTAGACCAAGCCCAAGCTTGGAATAAAATACTGTAAAATTGTCTTAGAACAACTCAACTAACGATCCATTCTCATGAAAATGACCCGTTAAAAGAGTAGTTTTAAGCTCCATCAAATTTCCTCTCTAGGGTACCAATAAGCCATAGAACAACTCATCTAAAGAAGTAACGAGTCATCATGTTGTTCGTTGTAACCCGCCCGGAAGCCTACTAAATTCCTTCTCTTTAACACGGTTAGATGACGAGTCATTTTTTGATATAACTCCCAAGAATAACGTATAGAAAGATGACTTTTATTTCGAATAACGGATCTTCATGTTCATCCGTTGATATATCAAGAGTTGGTTTAAAACTCTTCTAGTGAATATGAGTGGCAAACCCGTTGTCCTGTCCCAACGCAGTCATTGTTCCTATATGTTATTCAAGTCCAAAATCACTCAAAATTTCCTAGGAATAGACAACGAATAGTGACAAAGACCTATTGTTGCATTCCACGAGTCATTTTGTCACCCGTAGGTCGAATCAAAAAATCCAATGTTCAAGGCCCAAGACTAACGTCTTGTTCCAATGAGTCGTGGCTACAACCAATGATTCATTTCAGGACCGCTCACCGACTGCAGTTTTTCGTACTTTCTTCCTAGGTATATTGGTAAATTTCCACTATTTTAATGCCTACATTGTTTTGGGGTGAATTCGGGGGTTACAGAAGTTAGTTGATCTTCTTCCCTCATTTTCTCACTTTTCTCCTAAGAATGTAATGTTAGAGCTCAAGATCTCTCCTCCTCTAGTTAAGAAATTCAAGGCTTCTTCTCAGGGACCTTCTTATTTAGGTATGTGCAGGGATTTCAACAAGGATTTCTTTCCCCTTGTGTCCCAAATTATTTCTCATAAAACTTTCTAAATTCTAGTATTCTAGAAGTTTTAAACTACGATTTTAAATTAGTTAAGAAATTCTTTAAACCTTGTTAAATCTCTTATGTTTGTATAATCTACCTAGCTGAAATTCATGTCTTGTTTTATTCATACAGATTGCCTTTAACCTTGATCCTAGGTATGATATTTTGTAGAAAACATGCATGATTTAGTACTCAGATATGAATGTTGTAGTGTTATTATATTTTTACTTGAGTTATGCATGTTAGTGCAAATGCACAAATGGAAAGTTAATGCTTTAGTATGTTTAGTCTCAAAATTTCGCCGCACTCGCATCCTATTTTCTCGAAATGCCAATTCTCCTACGCTGACTCTTGTCTATCTTTTGAAAAAGTCAGCAAACTCAAAAGAGTATTGGTTTTTCAGCTTGTTAGTCATTTTGTAGTCGGAACATAAATCCTTTAGATAAAGAAACTCCGACAAATCTTATAAAAATAAGTTTCTTTTAGGTCCTTTAGACTCGTAACACTTTAGATAAGTAGTTTCGACTTAGTCCTAGGACATTAGTTTTAAGCTATCATCTAGTTAGATATAACTAGGTTTCTAGTGGGAGTAATTCTTAGCAACGAAGTTGGCTAGGGGTTCACTCGCACCTAGGTTCCAACTACGTTACCACCATAGGGTATTAGCCCGAATGGGTCGTATACAGATCGTCGCTCAGCCTACAACACCCTTGCAAGGTATAGTGGGCTCCTTCGGTAGGGTATTGATCAAACCTTACATCTAGCTCACTTGATTATATGTCAATTATAGACTCTCCCAAAATATAGTTTTTTCCAAAGATAATCATGATTCCCGCCCAGCCTCCGACATTCAACTTTCGCCTTTTTTGCAAAGATATACCAACTTACTATTACTGCGTATATGTATGATTTAGTTTCTTCTCACATACTAACTACATTCAACATACCTTTATATGGTATATCATTTTATTATATAGTCTCGAAGTACCTATCCTCGCCACCCCAAACTCTGCCTCTATGATTCCCAAACAAATCCTTTAGTAGGGAGTCCTCATTTGTCGAGGGCTAGAGTTTCATTTATGTTTTATTTCTTTTATTTAGTTTCTCAGAAAATAGAGTTGGGCCGGGTGTTTTTCCCAACAACTCACGCCCACTTTAGAAGGCTTTTAGACAAACATTTATAGATTCACTTTTAATATTTAGACTTTTTCGATTTTTTATCATTCCGCATTTGTATACTTATTTAAATAATCTTCCAATTTATTATTATTATTTTTAGTAGATTAGTTTTAGTAGAAGTATGCTTTACCATGAGTTTGCTTGTGGTCATTTGTGAACCTAAGTATTGTGTCGCGTCTAGGGTGAACTCGGGTCGTGGGATGCTTGGTACTGCATCATTAGGTTTAGAGTATCCTAGGATGTCTCAAAGTTATTTCAAGTAGAGTCCTTTCATGGGTATGGGAAGTGCGCCACACTTATGAGGGGGAGGCTACAAGACATTTTTAGAAAATTCCCTTCTTTTTAAAATTTTATTGTGCATATAGTGTTGTTCTCCAAAATTTTCTCCCAACTCGTACCTCTACCCTTTCAACTAATGATGCCTCCCAAAAGAGGAAATAGAAGGAAGACCAAAATGCTAACCAAATAAAATTTCACTAGCTCTAGAGGCACCTAAGGATTATCAAGTGTCACAAGTGGAGTTTTTTGCCGCTATTCATAATCTGCTCAATCAATGACCAACCAAAGTTATCCAACAGCATCATCGCGGTTAGTAAAATTAATGGGTCTACAATACTGCTAGAGTCCTAGATTTACTTCCATTAATCCCAACATCACGTATAAAGTAGATGAGGAACCACATGAATTCATGATGAGATTCAGAAGATTACTCAAATCATGGGTGTTACCTCGCAGAGTGCCGATCTAGCCGCCATCGTGCTAAAAGGTGGCTCGCATTTTGTATAAGTAGTGGAACGAGGGAAGGCGAAATGCACCCAGTTTGTGACGGCATCCTTGACAAGTTTTTTCCCATGGAGTTAAGGGAAGCTAAGTCATAAATTTATGAATTTGAGGAAAAATAACATGATAGTATAGGAGTATGCATTAAAGATCACTCAACTATCAAGGTTTTCTACAAAAATTGTTCCCCGAGCCAAGAGATTGTATGCTCAAGTTTGTGAATGGAGTATCGAAGTCGGGTATTCAAGGAATGCGTAACGCCTATGATTATCAAAGACATAGACATCTCTCCAAACCACTTTATCTATGGACAATAGATAGAGGTAGAGAAATTGAAGGAGATAGGAAGGGAAAGTAAGCGGGCGAGGAAAAGTTAGTCTGAGTATTTCCAACAGAGGCCAGGCGGTGGTAATCACATCAAGTAGCAGCAATAGAGGCCTCCAAGACCTCTTCACCCATGCCCCATCTTCCGTGCCTTGTAAGGGATAGAAGAGGGACATCGTGCCTCGTCCCGCAGCCATGTCTCCAGAGTCGCACTCTTCCAATATATCTCAATTGTAAAGAACCATCCGTGGAGTGCCTTTCTAGAAAATATGGTTGTTTTGGGTATGGCTGGCTGGGAAATCAATTGCTGTGATTACCCCGACAAATAGACCGATGAAGGCCAAGTCCACCGTATCAAGAGCTCCGCTGCAGTCATATCCACCAACAGTGGTACTACCTCAGGTACAAAATGGCGATTAGCGCCAATACTATTTCTATGCTTTATCCTCCCATCAAGACTAGAGAGCTCACCCGGCTATAGTCACTAGTATGTTATGTGCCTCTTTCTGGGATAGATGTTTATACTTTACTAGATCCAGGAGCCACACTTTCCTTTATGATTCCTTACATTGTTGTCAAGTTTGATATAAGTCCGTAAAATCCTCTCATGAGTTATTTTCGCCTCTACTCCAAATTCGATGAATTAGTTAGAGCTAGTGGGGTGTATACGGATTGTTTGGTACGTTGTTTCGTGAAGTCGCCCGCCTTATCTAGTAAAGCTACATATGGTCAATTTTGACCTTATTCTTGCATAGACTGGTTACTTCTTCTATACCTCGGCTGACTATGTAATCCGTAGCCGTTAGATTTTAGTTTTCTAATGAACTAGTCCTAGAATGGAATTGTAGTATCTCAATACCTAAGGGTCGGTTCATCTCATACATTAAGGCTAGGAAAATGATTGCTAAGGGGTACATGTATCATTTGGTCAAGGTCAAAGATTCTAGCTCCAAGGCCCCGAAACTTCGATCAATTCCAGCTTGAAACTGAAGTTTCGAAGATCTCCCTAGAGTCCCTCCCGAGCATGAAATAGACTTTGGCATAGACCTTATCCTAGATACCTAGCTTATCTCTATTCCTCCTTGGCTGAATGGCTCTAGTCGATCTTAAGGAGTTGAAGGAACGGTTGAAAGACCTATTAGATAAAGGCTTCATCAAACCTAGTATCTCTCCATAGGTTGCCCCAGTCCTATTCGTGCGAATGAAAGAAGGTATAGTCAAAATATGCATCACACCCCGCGCTGAACAAATTGGCGCCTAGAACAGTATCCTCTACCAATGATTGATGTCTTATTCATCATTTTAGGGAGCTAGTTATTTTTCCAAGACAAATCTCGATCAGTATACCACCAGCTTAGGGATAAAGAATGTGACATTCCAAAAAAGAAATTTCAAAACTCGTATGATCACTACAAATTCATAGTTATCCTTTGACTAACTAATGTTCTTCGCATATTTTATGGATTGATGAACAGGTATTCAATCCATACCTAGACATGTTTTTTATTGTCTTTATAGACGATATTTTTGTTTACTCTAGAATGGAGGAGGAGCATGCAGACCATCTAAGGATAGTGTTACGTAATCCCTCAAGGACCACCAGCTTGTTCGCCAAATTTAGCAACTATGAATTCCCCGGCTTAAATCGCTGCCTTCCTGGCCATGAGGACTCCATAGAGGGTATTATGGTGGATCCTTCCGAGGATAGCAAAGAGTTAACGACTTGCCAAGACCCGCATCTCAATAATACTTTAGGAGTTTCATGGATCTAGCTAATTATTACAATCGATTTGTTGAATGTTTCTCATGCACATAAAAGCACCCATGCTTTCCCTTTTGTGTAACTCGCCACTAATGTAGAGTTGTCACAACTCAATTAGGGCTTGGAGGTCTTGATGTAGGCTAGTGGTAAAGGTAGGATAACTTTTAAGCTTTAGTGACTACTACCTCCCTAATGGCCTTTTGTGACTCTTATTGCATATTGTATTCCCTCCTATTGAGATTACCCTACCTTATCTCTCCTTAACATCATTTCCACTTTCAATACAAAGCGCCCTCTTTACCTCTCCTTAGAATCACTTTTATCTAATTTGAGCAAGAGGTAACATCTTTTACACCAATTCTTTCACTCAAGCAATTCACTTATTCTTTTCACAATTTGGTACTACCTTACATTAAAGTTCACATTGTTTTTCCCATTTTCCTTCTTGCAATCCCCAAACTTAGGTTATTGCCTCATCTTTCCCTTTTCTATTCCAACCCTTTCGGGGAAGACTGTAGCAGATTATGTTTGCATTTCTTATTACAATTAGGACCTGGGAGGATGGGAGCTAAAGAAGGATTACAAAAGGAGTATTGGGCTTGTAATGTAGTTTCCAAGATAAAGTCTTAAACTAACAACATTGGCTAACAAGGATTCATGTTCATGGAGGTCATATGGATATAGTAGCTATCCAAAAGAAAGCCTAACATCATCTTTTATGTGGAGCTACATCTAGGATTTTGCATTGAGTTACTCTTGGGGCATGTTCTAGACAATTGTTTATGCACAGAATTAAACTAAACCTTTCCACAAAGCATCATCCCCAAAGGGTTTCCTACAATTTCCATTCTCACATCAAGAATCATAAAACAAAATCACATAAGAATCATAGCTAAACAGAATGTGCACTATGGCAAAGTGTACTCAACTTCTCAAAATCAAATTCCCTTCTTTAAAAATTCATTTTTCAACAATCGTGACATTTAAGATAATTTTTTAAAACTAGAAATCATAAATTAAACAAAAAAAATTTAAACTCAACATTTTTCCTTTAAAAAGTTGTCTCTCAATCAACCATTGGAAAATGCCACCTAGTTTGACAATAAAAGAAAGAAAAGAATAGAAAATATCTCCTTGAGAAAGAACTGTGGTATAAACAATACCCATAGGAGTTTATCTACTAGCTACTATAAACAAAAAAGACAATCTGAAATTTGGGTCTAGAAAATTTGGCAATTCTTCAAAAGACCCAATAATTGACACTAACAATTTACAAGAAATTGTAGTTTTTCATTCATCACGAGCCCAACCATCACGAGTCTGATAAAGGCTCAATGACCAACCATATCACAAACAAGATTTTCAATTCCACCTGACAAGGGAAACAATACATCAGTCAACATACCCGAAAAGGGCACAAGAATTTAACAATAGCAATCACAAGAGAGACAATCATAAGAAAGACACTCTTCCCAATTTCCCCAACTAATTGAGAACATTGTCTCCAATGTGCAAGTTAAGAATAATTATTGAAAAGAGGGCTCCCTAAATGATTTAATGAGGGGAACGAGGAATCTAGGAGAGTGTAGGCCTTATCAAACCACCATGCAACAATCTCGAATGCGGAGGGTATCAATGGATAAGGTGGATGCGTGAGTGGTTTTCCTAGTAAAGCTACTCCTCAATGGTCTTGGGGGGTTCTTAGTGCATGATAGGAAGTTTCATCCACCCCATCGTGCTACATGATGGATCCACTCATAGGCAAGCTGTTTCATCTCTGATGGGGTGGTTCGTTGTGGTAGATTTCTCATCCGATATTATCTCAGAGATGGGCTACTATATCCACGCATCAATCATTTGGTGGTTTCTTCTACAGGCTGGTTGGGTATTATAAGGGGTTGGTATATTCATATTGATATCCTTTGGTGCACCGCCTCTTTTTGGTTTTCAAGTTTTGTCCTTTATGTTCGCTTACTTCACTTTCCAACACTTCAACTCTCACACATAAACCTCCTCCCAATTTTCAATGACCAAGCCACGCCTTTTGTTGGCTTCTGTCAATCATCGAGGGATGGCCTTTGGGCGCTTCCACAATTGAGCTATGGGTCTCGCACCTTATGTGCTATTTCAATGATGTTTATTGTTGGTGAAGAAGTAGCCCTATTGTTTGGTGATGAATTTTTTTGATTCTTCATTGGGCCTTGAAGGTGAAGGCGTTTATGGTTCCACAAGGGCCAACTTGAAGCATTTAGAACTTGGGTAATCCAACTGCTTTAGTACTAGAGTAATCCCTCCCCTCGCCCTCATTGTTTTCTCCAATGGCCCTAAACAAGGGACAATTTGTACGAAGGAAAAATAAGTCTAATGAGAACAGGATAGGCATAGAAGTTGTTTTTGCCCCCGCCTTCCTTTTGAATTGCTCAACAATAATCTCCCCTACCTTTATGTGTCGTTGATCCATGATGCGTGCCACCAGGATGACGGTCTCAAAGGGAACGTGATTTGTGTTCTTGAGGAATGATAACAGCAAATACAAACCTGCCGATTCGTACTTCAAATTTGAGGTCATGTCGCGAATCACGCCTTTTTTGTTTTATCCCAATGCGGTTGACCTACGACAATTATCTCTGCCACCCATTCAAATTGATCATCTTTGTCAGCAAATTTTCTTTTAAATTCGACTTGGACCCACCGGGTTAGCAGTGAGTTTGCAATTTATCAACTCATTAGAATTTTAAGAATGAGCTTTTGTCTTAGTTTTTATGTCTTTTAGTTGAATTTTTGTGCCCTTTTCCCTTTGGATTTATAGGTACCTAATTTAATAGAAGCGAGCATGAAGTTGAGTAAAAAAGGGATGAGATTCAAGTGAAAATCGACGCTCCACCAAAGAAGACCGCGAAACGCTGGTCAAAAAAAACAGGGCACTACCAGTTTAATGAAACAACCGCACCACAAATACAGACAAGAACTAGCGATCCACCGGCTCAATCAAGAAATGTGTTGACTTTACTGACACTGATGAGTGGCTCGTGGATAGAAACCGTGAATCACCGCAGAAATTTTAGAAATTCTCTTGACTTCACCGACCACGAGGAAATCAACCGACGGCCGCGGATAGCAACCGATAAACCGCCGGGAGATATCGCAAGTGAAAGACGCACATGAAAAATATGCATCTCTAAAATAGAGGAGAATGTCATGACCTACTTTTGTATATATTCTAGAAAAAGTACACATAACAGGGACCGAATATTCCCATTACTTGAGAGAGAGAGAGAGAGAGAGAACTCTATTGGAGAAGAGGAATTATTTTCACAACAATACTTTTTCATCTTCATCTTCTTCATCAAGGTATATAACCACCATTGCAAAGATATTTTGATCTTGGATTTTGCTTACTCTTAATGATGAGATTATTGAGTTTATTGATAATTATGCACTTGTGTTTCTCATTTATCAAGAGGCTAACCTATTGGCCGAGGTGTATGATGATGGGTGTTTCATTTGATAGCGTATTGCTAGATTTGTCTTGTTATTACTTAATTAGTGTAAATCTATTGAATGCTCCTCAAATTATAATGATTACTCATAGTTGAAAATATGGGTATTGTTTTATTACATGATTTTAGCTTGAAAAAGATGAATTAAGTAATGGGGGAGAATTTAATAGTAGATTGGGATTTGATTATGTGGACTTGGTCTAGAAATAGCTAAAAACCATGATCATAATCCCTTTAGAGGTTGATTGCTAGAAATTGGCTAAGCCCGTAATCTAAACCACATTGGAATAGTTGAATTATACCTTGGAGGTTTGAAAGGATTAGATAAGGAACCTGAAGTTGTTGAAAAAGATCGTGCTCCATCTTTTTCCAAGGTTATTTACACATATTATTAATAATTTGACTATCCAATATATCCTGATTGACCGAAATCCCATCTAATCACACCTCTAGTCTTTTCTCATTATTGTTTCTCAATTTTGGTTATCTTGCTCTCTTGATTAGTAGATCTTAGAGTCCACAATATTATTGCATTCACTTCCCCCAAAATTCTACTTTTTACTATAATGATGCAAATCAAATCAATTAAATTCACTAAATAACTCTTGAGTAAATCATTCTCTATTCTTTATGGGATTCGATCCCCGACACTCGTTGTGTGCTCTCTAAATGAGCAAAGTGTAGTTTGAGCATTATCAAAAAGTCATGGGTAAATCTGGGTATAGCACTTGATATCCTTGAGTTGTTTGTTAATTTTAATTGATTAAGCATCTTATTTTTTTTTGACATTGTTCTTGTTGTTGGTCAATTAGGGTGTACCCATATGAGACATCATTTGCAAGCGGGTGATAGTTTGGTGGAAAGAAATATAGAACATGAAGAGGATAACCCCATCACGCCTAAGGTTGCAGGTGTGTCATTCACTCATCAACACGGTAGGGAATGCGGTGTTTCATGCCACTAGTACAATATTGCACCTACCGCGATGAAAGTACTCTTTCTAGGTAAACCGAGTGAGGATGCAACCGCCACTTAAGGAACTTCCTCGAGATTTGTTAACCTTTAATATAACTAATATAAGTTAAGAGTCTATCAGGTTGAGGTCTTTCCATTTTCCCTAATTGGAGAAGAAACTATGGTTGGAAGAATTGCCTCTGGGATGCATCACCCCTCATGGCAAGACTTGACAAAGGCATTTTTCGATTGATTTTTACCTCCTTCAAAGATGTTGTAGCTGAGGGATAACATTACAAACTTTAGGCATCGTTCTAATAAATTGAGTTGATTTCTTTGGGATGGTGGGAACTTCTGGCCTTGCTATTAGCACCAATGACAAAAATGGAATCTTATCAACTTACCTTTATGCTTCAAGATGTCCCGATGAGCTCTATAAGAGGCATAAAACCTCTTTACCAACTCAAAGAAAATAAGGGTCCAAGGGCATTGTGAAGGGCTCCGAATCTCGAATTTGACATTGATCATAAATATTTGGAAAGTCATCCTCGAAAAAGTCAACCTCAAATCAAGCTTTTGTCGTGATAGACTCCGGGCGATCTTTACACCAACATAGTAACTCTTCATTTTATTAAGCCCAAAGCTAAGTTGATCCATCCGCGTTTCCTTATTAGACTCTACACCTAGAGTTGTAGCATTAGTTATTGGTGTTTTCCCTTTGCCACGTTGTTGAGAGGTGGATGATGAGTTGGAAATTTACCAACTCATTAGGCTCCTAATCATCAGTTTTTGCTTAGTTTTCGAGTCATTTATGTGGATGTGAGAGGGAGGAGCCAAAGATAAGGGAAATTTTGAGCATAAAAAGAGGTGCAAGGACATGCTTTGAATTAGCTAAACGTGAATCTAAAAGGGTGAAACGCTGCCGAAACACCGAGCCACCGCCCATACCTGGGCCAAACAAATCACGAGCCCATGGAATGGCACCGGCTAAAACTTCTATGGAACCGCGGCTCTCTATCGGAGAAGTCTTTTCATGTAGCCATAGTTTGCCTCTCTACGAATTGCCACCGGAGAAACGCCGCTCCTCACCGGAGAGCCCGCTAATGAAGGGTAAAAAGGGTCTAAAAAGGTCTCAAAAGCGTCTAGAAGCTCCTTGTTCCAAGGACATTTGGGGAAAGTTGTACATAAGAAAGTTCGATATATAACCTCCATTGTACACCAACCACCATTCATCAATTCAATTCATCTAGACTTCATCTTCTTCATAGAATTCTTAGTAAAATCTTTTCTCCATAGATTTGTAGTAGAGTTAGTTAGTACTTTTCTTCTTCTTTTTTAACACATTTTGGGGGAATTCCCCCATTGTTGTAAGAGCTAGAAGCTAATGCAATGAATGTGAGGGCAATCCTCTTAAGTTGCGTAGAATAATGGAACAGTTGTCAAGAAGGAAAAATCCACAAATAATCAGCCGAAGGACATTTGGAGACATATCTAGCATGAGCGAAAGATGAATCGCATGGCACAATGATCAAGCAGATTGAGCGAAGAATTAGGTCGATGTGTTCCATCCCTAGATCGAGACAGCCGGCAAGGCCACTTCCTAGCAAAAAATCAAAATCTGAAAATGACAGCCAATGCATGGCCGTGATGATCAGGGAGTGGAAAGACCACCATCAACCCCCTTGCCAATTGTGTTGAGATGGAGAGACAGAAAAGAGATCGATTCAATAAGGAAGATGAGATTGCTGAAGAAGATCTTACAGGTGAGGTTGAATTAACCAAGGCTGCAAGTGATGCAAAGGAGTCTAGAGCTGATAAGGGGAAGGAAAAAGGTAACTCGATTTATAGGCCTATCCTCGACCACCGCCATCATTCGCTCGCAGGATAAAGAAGAGGCGTAAGATAGGAAGTTCCAAAAGTTCTTGGCAATGCTAAAATAGTTGTCTATGAACATCCCATTGGTCGAGGCATTGGAGCGCATGCTCCGGTACAATTTTATGAAGGACTCGGCGACTAGAAAGAGGTCCATGCGCTATGAGCCAAGTGGGTAACTTAGCATTATTGTAGTGCCACGCTCACGGGTCTCAGTGTAAAAAGAAAGACCAAGGTGCCTTCACCATTCCGCGTGAAAATTGGTGACTTTGAGTTTGCAAAGGCATTATGTGACGTAGGTGCTACAGCATCACTTGATGCCATTAGTTGTGTTCAAACAATGCTTGGGAGCCCTCACACATTACGATGCGTTATTAATGGTGGACCTACGCTTACTGCCAAAGGGGAATCCTTTTGATGTGCTAGTCAAGGTGGACGCATTTATTTTTCCAAACCTAACATAGTGATCCTAGATTGCGATGTCAATTTTGAGGTCCCTATCATCTTGGGGCGACCATTACTTTCCACCGGGAGAGCTTTGGTGATGATAAGGCTGGCCGCTTGAAGTTTAGGTTGGAACATGGAGGAGGTCACTCCTTTCACGTTCCGCTACCAATGAAACAACCCAATGAGTTTAGGGTAGTGCCGCAATTAAGGATGATTCTCGAAGTTTCTTGATGAATTTCGAGTAGTCAAGAGACTTACATCATGACGCAATGTTAAATCAAGCGCCGAAGCCTCCCACCGTCTATGTCACCGGTGCTAAGGATGCCTATGAGTTTATCACAGATCGGCCATGAGAGACTGCATAAGATGGGGGAAATAGAGAATTATGGGGTGGGAATCTGTTACTTTTCTACTCCGATGAGAGATGCCAAGCTTTGGTGGAGAGCGTTTGTAGAATGCAGTCCGGTGGGGTCACCACCATTGATACGGACTTAATTCTACTCCATTTTT
Organism: Datura stramonium; assembly: GCA_018107945.1. Classification (NCBI taxonomy): domain Eukaryota; kingdom Viridiplantae; phylum Streptophyta; class Magnoliopsida; order Solanales; family Solanaceae; genus Datura; species Datura stramonium. The sequence goes on from JACEIK010008269.1 coordinate 26,403, forward strand.
CTGGGAGAAGTATGCCTCATACCGTGCGAGATCAAAGGTGTGATGAGTTCACTAATATTGAGCAGAGAACCTCCTTAGTTGCAAATTTATGAGGCCTCGAAGGTTCCACTCATTGTCTGTGTATGCCCTAACATTACCCATAGAGCAAAAGAGTATCGCCGTTGAAGGGCTCCGAATGTGGGACTCTAGTTATCAGCTTTGTAGATAGTGTTAGCAGGTAAGACATTTCAGGAAGTGGTGGAGTTTGTAGAAGAATGTTGAGGGTTAAGAAAGATGGCTAAGTGAAAAAAATGCCGAGAAGAAAGTTTGGAAGGTGGGTAACTTTAGTAGTTCTTTTTCTAGGGTTACGATTCCTTAAGGTTACTCGGGCGCGCTATTTGGCCTGCCACGCAAGTATCAGCTGTGGGTCAGCCAGACCGGTCGCCGCACTCCTCTTCAGGTACAGTTCACTCAAATTTCGCCTCGTCCTATTTCTATAGTTCCTTCCTGTAGGCCAAGTGTCATGATAAGGTATGTCATGAATGTGTCGAGTATGGCCATATTCAGATGGTGTCCCAAGTTTGGACAAAAAGGGTGGATAGATTGTTTCGCACCCGCCTCCCCGAGCTCTAGCTACATCAGGGAGGGAAGTAGTGCATTTAGCGTGGATCGCCCCCGCCTTAAGGCGCCATTCGCAGGTAGAGGTGGTATGATGAGTTCTTCTAAGCATGAGCTTTAGCTTAGTTTTCAAGTCTTTTAGATAGCCCTTATGCCCTTTTTCCTTTTTATGCATATTTGAGTTGAAGAAAAAGAGCAAGAAGTGGAATAAAAAGAAGAAAATAAGGTGAAAAAACCGACGCCCACCGAGAACACCGCGAAACAATCGGCCAAACGCATGACCACCGCTTTGAGGAACTAAAGCAACCAAAATCACAGAAATCAACCGGCGACCACCTGCTAATCCGCCTATAAGTGCCCCGAACTTGCTAGGATCAACGAGGAAAGAAATCGGCGTAGCGATTGAAGGTCGGCGAATCACCGAAGGTCCCACCGAATGGTACCGGAAATCAAGGACCGGGAAGATGAAAATGATGGTTCATGTAATGTAACCGTGAACCACTGCATTTTTCAAGTGCCAAAACACCTAAGCAGGGGCACTTTCATCCAACAAAGAAAAAGAGGAGATTGGTTGCCCTATCTTTGTATATATTGTAGAATAAAGATTCTCAGACATATGGGATCTGTCACTTGCTTTTAGACATTCTTTTGTTCAGAAAAAGTAGAATTCGATTGGTGCAAATTGTTGAATATTGTTTTCTTTTCTTCATCTTCTTCCTTAGCAAGGTACCCACCATTGTTGCGTATATATTTTGAATTTGATTTTTGGCTACGCCGTATGGAGTTTCTATCATTTAATTTTTGCGTGCGTATGTATGTTGAGAGTTTTGCAGTACGACGCATGTGAGAAAAGACCTAGGAGGTGGGTATACGAGCACAACATCGAGCGAGCAAGAGGCCGAGACCGGGAGGCTGGCGCATGGGGAAGCCGCGTCAGCGCTTCCTGTAGCTCGACGCTGCCGGGCTCAGCCGGGCGCGATGGGCGGTGCGCCGTTTGCCTAGGCCACCACCCCACATATAAAACACATAGTTTAAATTTCAGGTCGGCAATAATTATTTCCCAAACCGAACTCGGCCCTACGACATTTCTCTTTACTATTTCATCCATTTTTCGCCGATTTACGCTGCTAAACTCCATCCAAACGCAAATTTTTTCTTGGATAACAAGTTTCAAGACTACGAGGAATGTCCCCTGCGGAGTTACTTTCTGGAAATTTGCTTGGAGTACTAGAGCCCGTTGAGTAAAAAGTTATCAAAATCACTTCTAATTGAGTCTCAAGCAAATCATAAGTGATAGGTAAGCATTTTTAAATTCTAAACTTTCGAGAATTTGTAAGTTTTGACCGAATTAAAATGTAGTTGAATTATAGTTAATTATTAAAAGATATCAATAATTATGGAGTTTTTAGTATTGAAAATAGGAAACCGCAATTAGTGGAATTGCTACTATGGTTGAACTAATTGGATAAGCGAGAATCGGGCCCGAGGTATGTTAAGGCCGATGCCCCTTTCGCATGTTATTCTCGGTCGCTAACTAATGCGACTAAAATCATGTAGTAGATTATGCCTCGTAGTGTTATGGTTAGTCAGCGAGACGAACCGAGGTTATAACATAGTATCCCTTGTCGGGAAGTTGTAGTTAGTTTTGTTTATCGCTAGAGGCGATGAGGGATTCACCGTTGTTATCTACCGTTTAAAAAGATTAGTAATGTGTTGTCGCTACGTTAAGGCCAAAGGGGCCTAAGATTAGCTAAGCCAACATCCTTCATTAGTTTGGAAACATACAACATAGTTTGATGATACAGTTGTTCATTCTCTATATATATATATACAAAGAAGTTCGCCTATAAACCATTGGCGTGTCTTGACGCCACTGACTAGAATCATGATAGAATTTCATTCTCCCAAGCAGGGCTTATCACCAAGGTTGCCGAATAGATTGGGTGATAGCTTTTCAAGTGAACTACCTAATGTTAGCAACCAACAGCTACTTTCCATGCAAAAGACAGCAAAGAGGAGCCCAGATGGCTCAAATACAATTACGGGGAGCCTGGGGTCGGCTCGTATATAGTTATAGGAGAAGCGATTTACTTAGATACGCTATAGAATCCTTGCATGGCTCAAATATAGTTGCAGAGCCTAGACAAATTTCAGAGCATAATTTTAAGAGCCCGATGGCTCGTATACGGTTACAGGAGCCTGCATGCTGCACACGCAACAAGAGCCTAGAAGGCCTGGCCAGCTTCGAAGACAAGTATACCATAGTTACCGTCTCAAGCATGTGCCCGTGTATGACATAGTTAGGGAGAGTACACCGCTGCGCTTACAATCGCCATGGGGGTCCTGGTAGGTTATTCTGTGCTGTTTGTACTTTCCAGTTTATGGGGCCAGTTAGGTTCTTGTTTGTATAATACCTGGCAAGCTTCATGTACTATATTGTGAAATTTTGCGTTAACTTATCCCTTATTACTGACACTCTAGCTCTTTATCAACTTTCATTCGCCTTTATTTACTACTCCTACATATTCAGTACATATTGTACCGACACTCACGGGTGGGTGACTGCATACTTCTGCTCGCAGTACGATAGACGTGGCTCCGTGACCTTCTTATCTAGCAACAGTTTAGCAAACTCATTCAGCTCTCCTTTCCTCTGGAGTTGATAGTTAGAAAAGTGTTTTCTTTTTTTTTGTGGCCGCTTTGGGTAGGAGGGGCCCCCTGGCCCCGACCATTATTCCACCTAGAAGCTTGCGTAATTACAATTTTTTAGTTGTTGGTTGTTGTTGGCCGTGTGGGGCCTATGTATGTTATATCTTGCATGTTGGCTGTGTGGGGCCTAGTTTAAATTTAGTTAGTTAGTAGCCTTGTCACCTGGGGGGTGTAATGGCGACTACCCGTTTTCTTCGTTATGACTAGACAACCACTACTAAAAACTGTCAAAAATGAGGGCCATTTCTAACTGACAAACATCTCGTGTTTTTGGACAAAAATGATGAAAAACCAATGGACAAAAGGGTCGTTAGAATATGTCGCATCAGAAATAACAAATCAGATGGATAACATCGGTTAATACCGATGGATGTCCGTCGGTTTGGTAAATTTTAATTCCGTGGGTTCTTTAAATGTTACCCGATGGGAGGAGTGTCATGCCCACCTTAGAGGCATGATTGGCACTCCCAGTGCCACATCAGATTCGATTGGCCTCGGTTGGGCTTATGCACGTCCGGTGCATGCCTCGGCAACTCAATTCAAGAAAATAACGAGCTATATCTTGCTGTAAACACAAACTCCTCCGGCCAATAAGGCCACTTGTAAATAAAAACAAATAACCAACAATGTGCAACAAAAGAAATCCTATGCGCTTCTATTAAGCATCTTCACTCATAAAAGTTGTCTAGTTATAATAGAATGAGAACATTACTATACTAGGCCCCATACGACCAACAACAGCTAACTAACCGGATACGGTAGTCTATGAGCCTCTAACAACAGCAAATAGTGGCCTGGACGGGCCCGACCTACCCAAATGCTATACAAATGAAAGACTATAATCTCTACAACTCCGGCAACTATGAATGAAAGGAGCCGGCTAGACTTCGACTCTAGACAACCGGCTACTAAAGATCCCGGGACCTTGTCACTTCAAACTGGGCAGTGTGCAATGTAGCGCCTGTGTGGATGGGCGCGCATAACATGTACTAAATATGTAAGGTAGTAAATAAGTCAGAAAAAGACTCGGAAATAAGTAGAAAGAAGGGGCGTAAAGATTAACCTCGTAAGTTGGCTTATCCATAATCTACAACTAGCAAAACACTACACGTATATGAGCTAAGACTTCATAATTACATATCCATAAGCTATAATTAGCAGGCAAGAGCTTTGTTGGCAACCTACTCCGTATCCGAAGTGCACTTCTCATAAGCGCCACCGTAGCTTACTCCGTCAATCTCGCTTGTTCGCTACGATGTCCTTGATATACTTTTCATACTTCGAAGACTCGCAAAAAACATCAACAAGAGGTAAATTAATGTGTACATGTTTAAGAACCTCCATGAACTTTTTTGAAACACATGCTTCCTCCTTGTGTTTCTTTAATCTTTGAGGGAATCCGGTGGTGGTCTTTCCGGTTCGCTTTCCTTCTTCTTCCCCTCATCATCATGTTCCCTCTCTTTCTCCACTGTCTCGACCGCCGAGGTGGTCTTTCTAGTTCCACCTCCTTGAGTTCTAACCACTCCTCAGTCACGCATTTACTTGCTTGGGATTCGCCGTTGTCACCGGGTAGTCCTCCTCTTGGCCCGGGTGTTTTGAGCTCCACTAGTTGTCCAAACTGGTACTCTAACGCCTTGTAGCTAACGGTTGTTCTTACATTGGCTGCCAATTTCACATAATTCCAAATTTCAATTGAGCTTGGTCGTTATCATTGTTTTAAACATTTCCTCAATGCTGGTGGTTGGTGGTGGAGGAGGTAATTGTTTCCTCTCGTATTGAGTCCGAGAATGTCTCCGCGTCTCCTTGAATTTCTCTGCACACCCCGATTCGAACTCGCCCTTGATGGTTGTAACTACCCCAAGAGAAATTGAGATGATTCCTCCAATTCGTTGTAGTTGTTGCCATACTCTGCTGGTGATTATTTCGTACATTACCAACAATGTTCACCGACCGGATTTGCCCCACAACACTCGCTGAGTGCTCATTACTAATGCATAATTCACACCAAATTCGCATTTACATTGACTGGGCTAAGGTTGATTCAAGCTCATATCATCAAGTGGGTGTTGAGTTGATCTTGCAACGCAGCTATCTCTCATAACATAGCTGTGAAACCATCCACTTCCAAGACTCCTGCCTGCCTTGGTCCTCCTCTAGAAGAGTCCGCATTCCACTGGATTTCCCCGCGAAATACGATTTAACAAAGTATACAAATCTCCTCATGTCTTTCTAATGCTCCCCAAATGCCGAGTCGAAGCAAATTTTGGTGTGGGGTTCCAAATCCTCTATGAAAGTGAAAAAATTCAACACATCATCGGATCGGTGATGATGAGGACAATCCCGTAACATAGATTTAAACCTTTCCCAAGCTTGATATAGATTCTCCCCCCTCTCTTTTTTTTTTAAAACTTAGTATCTGACTTTCCCTTCTAAGTCTTGCTGTTTTCCCGGATGGAAAGAACCGTATCAAAAATTTTCTTGCAAGATCATCCCAAGTGGTGATAGAATTAGGTGGCTCAGCTTTTAACCACCTCTTTGCTTCTCCCAAGAGTGAAAATGGGAATACGTAAGCCTTACGTAATTCCATGATACTCCAATGGGATGTAAGTACTACTTTATCTCCGAAAAGTTTTGGAGATGTTGTTGTGGATCCTCGTGAGGGAGACCCGTGAATTGCCTGCCAATGTGGGTGCAACAATTGCACACATTCGTTTACCAAACCTCCCTCCTGGCTTAGGTTTAATGCTTGATGTAACATTGTTAGCATGTGATTGCCACTCGCGAACCGGCCTAGCCGCCATTTCCTCGGCTCTACCACCGCCTTACAAGTGGTGGATTCGTTGTTGCCTGTGATTGATTGTCTCGAGCAACTACAAACTTTTCCCCGAGCTTCCTTACGATGGAATTGTCTTTCAAGCTCTAAGTATGAATCCACCAAATTCTCCTTGTCTCTGCCAAGCAATTCAACATAATTCAATATCTCGCAAAAGATGTGCTAAGATCAAGTTGTCAACACTTATATAGAAATTGTAAACTAATACTAAGAAAACAATTTTACTTCATTGCCTCCCGACAACGGTGCCAAAACATGTTCGATATGTTTCTCAACTACAATGCTATGCACGTGTCGAATAAGTAGTAAAATGGCTAAAGTGAAGCCAAGTATCGATCCTGGCTGTGGATCGAACCAAGGTAATATTCAACTTAAGTGTTAATGAACCTATCTTTCAAAATGCATAATAATTTAAAGAAGATTTTGAGAGTTTGTTTCCCTAATTTATATTAATCTAAGACAAAATTATAAAGTGTGTCCGAACTATAGTAATGAGCAAGCCGAGGCTAAAATGAACATCCAGGAAGTAATTTATCGATAATTCAAGTTATCTTTCCTTCGGTTGCTAGTCAAGAATTATCGCCTATGGATTGAAACTTTCGTATTCAACCCAATCCTAAGAATCATGAAACCTTCAACCAACATTTCGTGATAAAAGCACTTCATGTTCTAGCCATACAAACCCGATTCCTTTAAATTGACTAATAATACTTTCAAATATTTCTATTCTCAAGGTAAATCAAATTCTCAAGTTTCCCAAACTAAGAAGAGATCATATCCTACCACCAAAACTTTCCAATTTCTTTCCTTTTCAAGATAAAATCGATTTTTTAGGATATACATTAACATTGGCCAAACATTAATGCAAAAGAAGAACAAGAATTCATAGAACAACCATTGAAGAAAAGATGAAAACCAAATGATCAACAATTACAATCCACTTCAAATGTTCTTAACCTCAAAGAAGAAGTGAGCTTAGCCACTCATTTGTGGATTAAACATCATCAAATGAGTATAAACATACAAACAATTGAAATAAAGGAGAAAGAGATAGAGAAGAACCTCAAGATTTTCGTCTCAACCGCATGTAACCCATGTCCTTGCTCAACTAAGTCGAATAATTAAAAATGAACCTAAGTGTGCTATTTATACTAGTGGAAATTTTTCCCGTAATAACAAGCAACGTGTCACGGAGTGCATCGCGGAGAACTTTCTCCGTGACACGGAGCTAACACTGACCCTCTCTGGAATCGTGTCCCTGAACAATTTTACCTCGCAGCTGCTGCATGCAACGCTGAGCTTGGCCAACGGCTGTCAAGCAACAGCAGAACCCCACCGGGACTTGATGTTCCTATACCCAACGCATGCATGATTTGTATCACGTGGCACTGCTCTCCGTCACGGAGGCAACGTGGACCTTACCGAATTTGCCAAATTAAATCAACGAGGCAGAATGCCTCCGCGATGGCACAAGTGACACGGCTCCATCGCGGAGCCCCTATATTTGCCGCTTCCTTGACCTTTTCATCGCTCGCTTCCAAGTCCATTCCCGATTTTCACCAACATGTCTCCTAGCTTCCCAAAATTACATTTTTCCTACAAAAACAACACTCAATCATGTTGGTTAGTATAAATTCACATTTTAACTACAAATCACATGAGAATACACAAATAACGATATATAAACAAGTCGAATGAAGCATTTGAGTATCACTTGCATATAATTCTGCCCAAGATCATAGCCAGAGCAATGAGCCGCCGTGTAGAAATACACAAATTAGCCGCTTAGCCGTTCGTGTAGCGTGCTTGCAGGACAACAGCGTAATTCAGAAAACCGCCGTGTCATCATTAGTCGTGGTGGAGATAAAGGAACGACAATATGGAAGATCCCGACCTAGTTCAGCTCGAAGGGAATGTAATCTTGAAGGGAAAGCGCCGCATTTTCATGTAACCGAGAAGTGTTGTGATGTAAGTACTACCTTTGTGTCTGATATTTCAAGGCTTCACCAACAGATTATGAGTGAGTAGCATTACGCCCGGCACCTCCACCTGTGCGTGACGAAAGTGTACCAATGATATCATTGAGACCTTACCGGGGTGGCCGTGCATGAAGAGGGAAATAGTAATTTGTAGCCCAGCTTTCCTAACTCGCTAGCAAGTAAAAGCTTAAATACCGTAAAACCGTGAGGATTGACTCAGACATAGTCAGTAAGCTCTTTGGAAGTGGGAAAGCGTTGAACATGACTTTGCAGAGCAGATTACCCCATACTGCATATTATACATGATTCCATTTGGGTAATTGTTGATGTACTCAACGAAATCAGCCCATTTCCTACCAGTAAAAGCCACTTACTCTGCCAAAGATTACGCCGAATTGTATATTAGAGAAATACTTACATTACACAAGGTTCCGAAGATCTATCATCTCCGATAGAGGAGCACACAATTTGCGCCTAGATTTTGGCAAAGCTCATTTCGAGAGGTCTCGGGAACGTTGCATCACTTAAGCACAACATTCCACCCTCGACGGATGGGATAGGCGTAACGCACTATTCGCATACCCCGAGGAATATGCTATGGGCGTGTGTGTTGGATTTTGGAGGTAGTTGGGACGAACATTTACCGCTAATTAAGTTTGCTTATAACAATGGTTATCACTCAGCCTATCTGCATGGCGCCTTGAGGCGTTGTATGGGTAAATGTAATCGCCAGCTGGCCGGTTTGGAAGTAGGAGAGTCACGCCGATTGGGCCATATATTATTCACGCCGAGGAGTAAGGTAAAGCTGGGTCGAGAACGCCACGACGGTGATAGAGCCGCCGTGAAATCATACGCCGATGTGCGGCGTAGAGACCTCGAATTTATTGTGTATGACTCGGGTATTTCCGAAAGTATCTCCAATGAAAGGGGTGATGAGATTCGAAAGAGAGGTAAGCTCATCCGAGATTCGTTCTGCCCATCGTATTCGCGATAGTAGGCCAAGAGCTAATGAGCTGAACTTTGCCTCCACTAGAGTCCGTCATCCAAGCTTTCACGTATCTATGCTAAGAAAGTACATAGAAGACCCATTCCGAGTTTTCCCATCCAGATGTCCGTGTTACTAAGAGTCGGGCCTATGAAGAGGTTCCAAAGAGCCATACTAGACAGCAGATTCGCTTTGTTGAGAACTAAAAAGATATTGCTTCGTCAAGGTACTCAAGTGCATAGGAACCGAGAAGAGATGACTTGGGAAGAAGAGAAAGATATGAAAATTAGATATCCTCACTTGTTTCAAGCCTAGTCAACAGGTATGTTAGTATTGTTATCATATGCAAAGCATGCCTATTATATGTATAAATGAGATAATCGACGAATATTTTGTCGATGAATTCTCAGACTATTAGGAGTAAATTGCATCGACTTTTCGCATTTCAGTTTTTGAGATAGTCCATACAGGGAAATCCTCAAAAATATTCTAAGAATAAGTCGAGCAATTTGAGGTTCCTATGAGCAGAATTTTACATTTGCGGTTGAATGTTCTTAAGGGGGGAGAATGTTATTGTCCCCTGCAAGTTCTCAACATGTAGATGAACTATTCACATGTTGGTTAAGAGTTTTGAATTCCATCATGCTAGAAAAGGCCCGGGGAAAGATCGGATAAGTGACACGTCGAACCATCGCAGGAGGAGCCGAGGCAGAGCTCCCTCCGCGACTCAAGCAAATACACATGGAGGGAGGGCCTTCACGATGGAAGCGTGTCACGGAGGCCCCGGTTTGTGCCTCACTATATAAACCCCTCCACTTTCGGCTTTTATGATAAAATTCTTATAATTTCCAGAGAAAACGAGGGAAAACAGGGAGGAATGAGGATCTCTTATAATATTCGTCCGATTACGCCTGCCAAATGCGGTCAAAACTTCAAATTAATCCCGATACCGAGGTATTAAGCAGCAAGGAGCATTTCTACGTATTTAGTTTCGTGAAATTCGGCCGGCGAATCGTTCTGCTACCGAGCCAAGGTAAGTAGAATTGCTCCAAATTAGTGTCAATATACTCCTATTCCTAAACTCGAGTATTTCTCCCTTTCGACTTCCGAGAAATAGCGAGTTTTTGACCGTTTTCGATAAGCCTAAAGTTTTGGTTATATATATATTAAAAAGTGATATATTTTCTTTCAGAATATTAACGTATTTAGTTCTATCTCTAATTGATATATATATGAATGCGTTTGGGGGAAATAGCGGAAGATACTGACCGAGCTATGCCAGCTTAGTCGGGAAATCGAAACAAAGATATGTAAAACTAGTCCTTCTAAGAAGATAGAAATCCTAGTATAGTAAATAGAGTAAAGTCTTGAATAAAGAACCTCAAAGTCGAGAATTGAGTCCAAAAGATGATTCCAAAGCAAGCATGTTTATAATATGATGATGTATTCCGAATAAAAGTTAGTAGAGTAATATCGCATAATCAAATAATATCTCAGATACAAGATAGCTCAAGAGGAGAACCGCTTTAATACGTAAAAGTACGTATCGTATATCAAAACATGGATAGTATTTTCAATTGAAACATGCTTGCTATACGTGATTATTGTTTGTTGAGACTCGTTTGTGCTATAGAGGGCACCCTTGAGCCCCTGCCGCCCCCGGGTTAGTAATCGGTAGACCCACCGCCGAGGGTGGGGATACGCCACTCCAAAGAGTGGTATGCCGTCCGCTAGAGGACGAAGATGGGATGGGGCATTCCCCATATGAGGCCGATCAAGAAAGCATTACGAGTGCAAGAGTGGCGTAGTTGAGTAGCAGGAGTCCTCCTGGACTGTAATGCTTATATATCAGAGGTCATAGTCCCGAGCTGGAGACCTGGGGGCCCAGAGGTGCTCTCGAGTTAGAGATGAGTGGAGTGATTACTTTTTGATGGTTTTGACTCGGTAGGGGTATAGGACTCGCGGTTGGCACCTTCCGCTTATGGGGCCGGGTATAGGTCCTTGTATGTTATATATATGCATATACATGTTATTTATTAGCTGATAGCAACAGTCGCCATGTCGACAGTATGCTTTTACCTTACCTTCGTATAGATAAGCTTATTTCAAACTCATAAAATTTGCATGCTTTAAGATACTTTCTTCTTTTCGTAATATCTAGTATTGTTGCTTATATTTCAGCTTATGCCCGCTTGCTTTACATACTGCACTGCAACACGCCCGTTTGGGGCGCCGCATTACTTTCCACAGTATCTATGCATGCGAGCCGATCCCTAATGATTCCACTGTACCATAGAGTCATCAACTCCCGTCATCCGAGCTAGAAAGCTAGAGGTCTATTTCCTTTTATTATACAAGACGGCAACAGGCCGTGGCCCCGTCCCGACCATCTTATCGCAAGATTCTGGGAGGCTTGCATCGTATATATTTCCGTGTTAGTTGTGATGGTCGGGTGGGGCCGTGTGTATATTTAGTTGATTATATTTGTCGTGTGAGGTCAGACTTGGTAGTGGTGACCTTGTTTGGCCACGTAGCCGCTTAGCACTGCTATATTGTTTCGTAAATAACTAGTCAACATGGTGGCCTTGTCGGCCCGCATAGCTTCCCTTATATTAAGAGACTCGGTTAGTCCGTTGTTGTTGTACATGTGGCTATAGGCTCAGCCTACTGGGATGTATTTATTACCGCTATATAGCCCATAGATTCCATGAATCAGAATTTGAGCTACCTGTGCACCAAAAGTGCTTAGGCTCAAACAGCCTAGCGCTCAAAGTCCTAGTAGGGCACTGTGTGCCGCTATACCTTCTAAGACAAAAAGGTGACATTCAGCAAACAAATGACCGCTCGTGTCAATCAAGAGTCACATGTTTCTCGCAAAATGACAATACTGGCAAATGAGATGTAGACTTCTCGAGGATGAACTCGCTTCGGAAGTTCTGGGGTCCAAGGTAGATGAGGACCCGCATGATTTCATTGATGAGATTGTCAAGATAACCCAATTCATGGGGTGAGAAGGAGTGCGCAGAGCTGGCCTCCTACTCGCTGAAGGCTTCGCACATATCTGCTTTTGCCAATGGAAGGATAAAGGTAGGCTCTGGTGAGCAAGCCCAATCATGTGTGGGAGTGAGTCACGCTGCATTCCTAGACGGTTCTTCTTTGGAGATGAGGTTTCAAGGCACTGAAGTTTGTAAACTTGAAGAAGGGAAGGATTACACAGGGGTATATCTTTGAGTTCACTCCTTTTCACCTATCAAATAGCCCTGAAGTTAGTGGCCGACTGCAGGATGCGGGTGAGTAGATTTGTGCATGGTATAGCAAGGTATTTGGACAAGGAGTGCGATTGCTAGTGTCGCATCGTGATATGAACTTTTTCTCGCATGGTCTTGTACGCCCAAATGTATGAAGGCAGCACATTCGAGAGAGTAGGGAGGCCAAAGGGCTAAGATAGAGGATCACAGTTCTTCGCAGGTCCGGTGGTGGCACCGGCAAGAGACTTACCGAGATCATCAGCCCCGGCATCTGACATTGAGTGTGCCATCCAGGCCTTGACATGATTAGAGAGGGCGCGCATCGTGTCGTAGGGTCGAGCAGAATTCCGCGGATTCTAGCATCCCATCTTGTTTATATGTTCAGGGCACACATGTCAAGAGCTATGTGTTCGTGTGCTTTGTTCAGGTGTGGCAGCCCGAACACATGCTTCGAGATTGTCCACTGGAGGTAGGATCGTGTTGGAGGCTGAGGCCCAACTTCTAATTTAGCATCCCCTCCCCCACGCTTAGCACATCAGCATCTATTAGCACAAACTCGGGAGGTCGTCGAATAGATCCTATGCTTTAGCTTCGCGCCAGGAGCGTGGAGGTCTCCCTATGTGGTTACGTGTATGTTGCGAGTCTTCCATATTGTTGTTTATGCTTTTCTAGATCCGGGGGCCTTGTCTTTTGTAACACCGTATGAGGCTAGTAGCTTTGGAGTCAGTCCTAATGCTTGTAAAACTCCTTCTTAGTTATAAGTAGCTAGACGGGTGTATAGAGGTTGCCTGGGCCTCGCCCTTTATAAGGTCACCTCAAAGATACGTGATAGAGTTAGCCATGACCGATTTTGATATCATTCTCGGCATGGATTGGCTATTTGCATGCTATCTTCGCTTAATTATAGAACTCGTGCAAAAGAGTTTAGATTTTCTAGTGAGCCATTCTTAGAATGGAAGGGTAGTTTAGCAGCTCGTAGGTCGATTCATTTTCAGGCCTTAAGGCCGTGAAGATGATTTATATGTTCCATGTACAATCTAGTTAGGTTAAGGATGTCGAGTCCAAAACCCCAACTATCCGCCGCTCCAAAGAGAGTACGGAGTGTCCGTGAGGTCTTTCTGGATGATTTTCCACGTGTCCTCCCGAGCTGAGATTGATTTTGTGATAGACCTTCTCTCCCCGATACTAAACCTATATCTACTCCCGCCCTATAGAATGGCTCCAAATTTAGCTAAAAGAGTTGATGGATCAATTGAAGTTCCTATTAGATAAGGGCTTTATTAGGCCGAGTAAGTCTCCGTGGGGTGCACTGTTGGAGCTTGTCCAAAGAAGGATGGTTCGCTGATATGCATTGACCATCGGTAGTTAAACAAGGTCACCGTTAAGAATGTATCCTTTACCTGTGATTGATGATTTGTTCAATCAGCTTCAGGGTGCCAAGTATTTCTCCAAGATTGATCTCGACTGGGTATCAACAAATTTCGTGTTCAGAAAGTGACATCCCGAAAATCGCTTAGGACTCGCATTATCACACAAGAATTTGTTGTTATTTCTTTTGGACTAACAAATGCCCCTGAAGCTTTTATGGATCTAATGAATAGGGTGTTCAAGGAATATTTGGACATGTTCGTGATTGTGTTCATTGATGACATCCATATATACTCTGGGCGAGGAAGAACATGCCGCTCATTTGAGAGTAGTGCTTCGTACCCTCAAGGATTGTCCGCTGTATGCAAAGTTCAACAAATGTGCGTTTTGGTTGAATCCATGACATTTTTGGGGTCATGTGCTATCGAGTGGGAGTACAAAGGTAGATTCTCGTAAAATCGAGGCGGTGAAGAATTGGCTCAAACCGGTGAACCCATCGATATCAAGAGCCTTGGGCTTAGCGGGTTACCATCGGAGATTTGCTGAGGGCTTTTCATCTATGGCAGCACCTTTGACCAAGTTGGACTCAAAGAAGGTAAAGTTCCAATGGTCAGAATTGTGAGAAAATCTTCCAAGAGTTGAAGAGTTGACTTACATCAAGACTGAAGTTGTTGACCCTACCCGAGGGTACCGATAGTTTCGTGGTGTACCCAGGATGCTTCGAGAATTTGGCTTTGGTGTGTGTCGATGCAAAGATGGGAAGGGTGATAGCCTATGCCTCAAGATAGTTGAAAGTCCATGAGAAGAATTACCCGACCCATGACTCGAGTTGTCCGCGGTGGTATTCATATTAAAGATATGGCGTATTACTAATGGGGTCCATGTGGATGTATTCATGGATCACAAGAGCTCGCAATATGTGTTCGCACGTAAAGATCTCACCTTCGGCAAAGGAGGTTGTTGGAGCTACTCAAGGACTACGGCACGAGTGTCCTTTACCACCTGGGTAAGGCTAATGTGGTAAAGGAGCACCGAGGCTTTCAATGGAGAGTGTGTCCTACGTGGATGAGGGAAAGAAGGAGTTGGTGAAAGATGTCCATCGACTTGCGAGGTTGGAGTTAGATTGGTCAACTCGACCGATGGCGGAGTTGTTGTGCAAATGGAGATCATAATCGTCCTTGATGACTCGATGTGAAAGCAATGCAAGATGAGGATCCGACTTTTGAGGAAATTGAAGGGCCGCTCAGAGTCGAGTGAGGTTTTCTCCTTAAGGGGGAGATGGGGTGCCGGCGGTACCAGGTCGTCTATGTGTTCCGCATATTGATAATTTTAGGGACCTGACATTGCATAAGGCATATGGATCTAGGTATTGTATCCATTCGAGTTCAACCAATATGTATCATGATTTGCGGGAAATATATTGGTGGAACGACATGAAGAAGGATATTGCACTTGTAGCCAAGTGCCCGAACCGTCAGCCAAGTGAAAGTCGAGCATCAATTTCCCGCGAATTCGTAAGGGTCTTTTCGTAATTCCTAAGTTCCTAAGACTTATATTATGTCTTTGCTGCCTGTTTTGCTGTGGTTTTAAGAGGGGAGAACCTATTTTAAGCTAGTTCATTCCATGCATACAAACTTGTGAGTTTGAAGAGGGGATTTAGAGCAAGTTTTGAAGGTTTCAATTGGGATCTCATCTTGGGCAATCGAGAAGTGGTAGAATCATCCCTTCCGTGTATGTAGGGTTATGAGGTGTTTCCTTTCCTCACCCATGCCCACTCTTCTAGTTAAATATGAAAATTCATATGATCAAGTTATGGGTTTTTTACTCCAATTGCATGATTCTTCATCTCTACACATGGGTATGATTAGATTATGTTTATATTGTGATTGTGAAGCATGGGCAACATTTTAACTATTTTCAATAAAAATTGTATTTTCTAAGTTATGATATTAAATACCTATGGATGAGAAGTTCCTGAAAGAAGAGAATGATGATGAATGTAGCATGATGATGAGATTTGATGATGAAAAGAATGTTTCAAAAGCTAACCATAATTATGATATTGTTTTCAAAATGAATTAGATCCAAGCATGATAAAGCTTTTGGCAAAGCCCTTTATATCGAGTATAATGATGTAGTATCTCTAAAGTAAGCTTACCACATGATTTTGGTGATGCTCCCACTTATATTTGAGCTTGTGGTATGTTCAAAATAAAGCTTCCTCTATGCATGAATTCAATTGAGATGTATATTAATTCTTTGAGCTTCATTTTCATACGATGTCAGTTCTATGCATGATTTCATTATTGAGCTTTGTCAAATGATAATGTTGAGCTTCTCGCTTTCATACGATGTCATATATGCATGATTCCATTGTTGAGCTGCTTTCATATGATGTTGAGTATATGCATGATTCCATTGTTGAGCTGCTTTCATACGATGTTGAGTATATGCATGATTCCATTGTTGAGCTCACAATAGACAATGCTGAGCTTCGTTATAGACGATGTAGAGCATTTCATGTTTTGAGAGAAGAGTCTAGCACCGAGCAAGCTAAGGGTCGATCACCCTATGCCCCGTAACTACGCGCCAACGTATATTGATACTATTATGTTATTGCGGCCTCCTTGTGAGCTACCCTCGACTCTAATGGCCCATGAGCTTGATATCGGCATTATGGGAGCGCCCTTAGCCCCCGAAAAGGTTTTGGACAACTCGCCCGTTGAGTGTGATAATGGTAGACTCACACAAGCTCAATCGTGGTATGTCGGCTTAAGTGACAAGTCTCCCATTGTCCATAAGGGATTCGACATTTGCATATTCTTTACCTGCATGGTTATTATTTTAAATATTCATGTTCTAAAAGCAAGGTTTGACTTCATTGTTCGGGATTTTTCAATAAATGTCATATTTCAAATTTTCTTGAGTCATTCGACGCTTATGATGCTATGAAGTCATGCATTGTCATGTTAGTGAAAAGATTATGTATTTGTAAAACCACAAGAGGATACAAAAAAGGATGTAGAAGAACGCTA
Source organism: Datura stramonium (assembly GCA_018107945.1). Classification (NCBI taxonomy): domain Eukaryota; kingdom Viridiplantae; phylum Streptophyta; class Magnoliopsida; order Solanales; family Solanaceae; genus Datura; species Datura stramonium. The sequence continues at coordinate 43,157 of JACEIK010008269.1, forward strand.
GTGCTTAAGCTTTTAATTAATTATTTCCTAATAGGGGGAATTTTTCAAAGCACAAATAACAATGTTGAGAAATTGTTTGTTCTTTCCAAATTAATGCAACTTACTGGGTTACCCCCATGACTTCATAACCACAAGGTTTTATACTAGTGATCTATTCCGGTGCTTAGCATGCATTATTGGTAGGTTAGGTTCACCTAAATGGTTGGTCCCCTATTTAGATGATTTTCGTACCATGAAATCATCCGTCCATGGGTGTATTCTTTTACTAACCCTTACCCTTGATCGGATTACCTATTTCGCCTTTTCAAAGACAAGGCCGCTTATTAGATGAGGCTGATAGCCCTCAAATCTCCATTGTTAATCTCTTTTCCGATTCACTACCTCTGGTCTGCAATTAAGAATAAGGCAAGTAATAACGTTTTCAACCGTTAAAAATCAATTAAAACTAAGGAAGAAACAATACATGCATAAACCTTAATAACTAAGTATTTTATTTTATGTGTGTTAATTTTTCATGGTTCCCACAACCCTAGTTGCAGAATCTTTTGAATAATTTGTTGAAGAAAAAAAAGGTCAAAAATTAAAAACCAAAATTAATACTTACAACAATGATAGGAAGAACTCACTTGATTAATGCAAAATTCGAAAGAACAATAATCCTATCTCAAATATGTCTTCTAACACGTCTTAAAACTTACTCTAGAAACTTGTTGTGAAACTTCAACTCTTGAAGACTTAAAAACATGGCTATTTATAGTAGTAAATTTATGCTTTTCCTTGTTGATATTTGACTTGGACTGATGTTCCTTTTCCTAGTTGAAGTAGGAAATTCAATTTTTACTGCCTTGGAAGCCTTGCCGCATCGCTCGTTTCTCATTGCCGCGTAGCACATGCCAACGCGCCCGGAAGAAGGCTGCGGCGCCCGCCATAAAGGCGGGAAGGAGTTTTTGCGCGCCTGCCGTGAAGCCACATGACAAGGATGCCTCGCACATGCCATAGCACTGTGAGGATCGCACACTGTGCATAACGCCAAACCGGCTCGCGCGTCGCACGGCCTATGGCGCGCTTCGTCGCTCTGTCAAGCTTGTGCCATCCCTGTTCTGCTGATGCACTTCAAGCTTGATCTTTGCATTGTTCATTCCCACTTCTTACATGTATTCCAAAGGCCTCAAACCACATTCAAATCCATCCTTTTTAGCTCTGAAAACATCTATCACATGCGTTAGCTAATTTCACAAATTTATAACATAAACACATGCAAAAACACATAATTTGTTCTCGCACATAAAGCATGTGCACAATATGTCTATGAAGTGCGTGAGTATGCCCTTCATCAACACCCCACACTTAAACTATTGTTCGTCCTCAAACAATCTACCTCTTCCTTATCACATTTAAGCACAAAATTCATCCTACCAATAGGTCTACTTACACTTAAGATCATGAGACAAATCAATGAAGTTTCAAATATCCACTACAAGGCATATAGGTTCAACATTAAAGATGTCAAATCTGAAATCACTTACTTTTGAAAACTAACTCATCAACACATATTTGGGCCAACATGAATTATATGTAATTTAGAAATCAAGATTTACCAAAGACTTACCATTGTGCCCTCATGATTTTGGAAGATGCCCTTTCACACAAGATATAGAGTAAAAATTAATCAAATAAGTAAAACAATTTCCGCTCACTATAGAGTGTACTCGCCGCACACACACCGGAAAGTTCTTACATGTCAATTTCTAGTATGGAGTATATAAAAATTCCTACTCACACAATGGCATAAAACAAGTTTAACAATGGAAATCAAGATCACATAAACACATATATTCATATTGGCATGTATAACATACTGCTTCCATTTTTCAAGTACAAGAGTCAAGTTCCCAAAAGTATAAATGTTTCTACCTTTTTCATGCATTTTTAGTGAATTTTAATAAAGTCTCAATGATACCTAAAGTGAAGCACCTAACATTCATAGGATCCAAGTTCTTGTTCTTCCTAATGACTAATTTACCCTTTAAGACTATTTTCATCATCCATCCATCATTGGGCAAAGTCATGACTCAATGAGTAAAAAAATAAAAATAAAAATAAAAATCTAGACTCTCTAGGTCGGTTCTAAGGGACTATCCACCGAAAAGTACCAAAAACAAAAATCGAACCCAAAATAAAATAAACACAAACAAGCATGCAAGATAGGTCATAAATTCCAAAAAGCTAGTCTGCCATGTACAAATTTAGCGCTTAAGGAATGCATGGTAATATAAAGTTCACTTCTCCCACCCCACACTTAATTAGTTACACCGTCCCCAAAGCATAAAACAAATAAGCATAGCAATAGAGTGAAAGAAGAACTCCCCGGACCTCTACTCTTCTGCTCTCTCTCGTTGGGGTAAGAACAACTTCCCCCATCTATGTCTTTCATGCTCAAATTGTCTTGTTCAAAATTAGGTTATCACTCCTCGCACATTTAACACATAAACATCAAAATTTATCTTGGGTTTCCTCCCAAGTATCGCCTTATTTAATGTTGTGGTATGACATAGGTATCTTGATTACAGACTTCATCAAGATACCTCAAGTGAGACCGTGGTCAAATCTTGGCCTCTTGTTTTACCACGCGCCATGTGACACGCCGAAAATAAAAGAAAAACAAAAAATAGTAAATAATAGACTAAAAGTTAAACACAAGCAATTAATCTAATCCTAAATTGAATTTCCTCGCATCAACGCCACTTTTTAATAATGCTCAAACCACACCTCCTTATGAAGTATGAAGCTTGACATTGTCAATAAAGAACCAACTAGAGGTCAGTCAATCCCATAGAGAATACAAGGATGTAGAAGAACTCTAGTGCTTAAGCTTTTAGTTAATTATTTCTAAGAGAGGGGGAATTTGTAAAGTAATAAATAACAATGTCGAGAAATTGTTTGTTGTTTCCAAATTAATGCAACTAACTAGGTAAGTGTTCCCCATGACTTCATAACCACAAGGCGTTTTATACTAGTGATCTATTTCAAAGTTTAGCATGCAATATTGGTAAGTTAGGGTTCACCTAAATGGTTGGTCTCTATTTAGATGATTTTCTACCATGCAACTTGGTCCCATCTATGGGTGTATTTCTTTACTAACCCTTACCCTTTATATCGAATTAGCTATTTCCAGATAAGGTCAAGCTATTAGATGAGGGCTGATAGCCTCAAATCTACGTTGTTAATTCCTTTTCCATTCTCTACCTCCTTGGTCCGGTAAGTAAGAATAAGGAAAGTTCCAACGTTTGCCACCATTAAAAATCAATTTAAACTAAGGAAGAAACAATACATGCATAAACTCCGTTAAAGAATCACTAAGTATTTTACCTATGTGTGTTAATTTTTCATGGTTCCCACAACCCTAGTTGTGGTGGTTTTAGCCTATCACGCTTTTAAGTGAATTAATAGAATTCATAAATAAAAGCTAAATTTAATACTTACAACGATGATAGGAAGAACTCACTTGATTAATGCAAAAATTTGAAATAAAACATTACAATCGTATCTCAAATATGTCTTCTAACACGCCTTAAAACTTACCTGAAACTTGTTGTGAAACTTCAACTCTTGGAAGACATAAACCAACATGGCATACATGAAAAAATAAAGGGATATTTATAGTAGTATATTTATGCTTTTCCTTGTTCCTTGTTGAATTTGGACTTGACTTCATGTTCCTTTTCAGTTGAAGTAGGAAATCCACTTTACCCATCTTGGAAGCCTTGCCGCATCGATTTCCTCATTGTTGTGTTCAGTGCTGCATAGCACATGCTAACGCGCCCGTGAGGGAAGCCGGCATGCTCGCCATCCCGTTGTGGAAGGAGCCGGCTGCCGCTTGCGCCGCAAGAGGGACAAGGCCGCCACGCATGTTATAGCACCAGAAGAGGACTGCAGGCGCTAGGGCATGGGGCGCTACTCCGCTCGTTGCACATACTATGGCGCCTCGGTTTGTCGCTTCTGGCTCACGTGGCTTGTGCCATCCCTCGTGTCGCTGGTCTCTTCAAGCTTTAATCTTTGCATTGTTCATTCTCACTTCTTTACATGTATTCCAAAGGCCTCAAATACATTCAAATCCACCCATTTTCACCCTAAAAATAGCCTAATCACATGTGTTAGCTAACTTCACAAATATATAACATAAACACATGCAAACACACATAATTTGTTCTCAAAAATAGTAAAGTATAGGCAAAAACATGTCTACGAAGTGCGTGAGTACGCCTTCACACATCCCTCCCCTCGATAAGGAAAGCTTATGATATGTTGTGAAATGTTTTGATGATTTACTTTACTTAATGTATTTATTTACCTTTGCATACTTGTGACATTCCACGCATCGACCGCATATTTCTATGTTGTATCATTTCTACATACAAGACCCATCTCCTGTGCTCACCCCCGCTCGTAGTCGGTTGTCGTGGTTAGCTCGTGTGGTTTGTTGGTGAGTCCTCATCCTTCGAGGGCTAGACTTTCGCTCTCTTATGTATTTTCAAGCCATGATATTGAGTTAGTTAAATCTTGTCCCATCAACTCATCCAAATTAGAGGCTTTTAATTTATGTATGTGAGCTTCTGGATGTTTTTTCGTATGTTATGTTGAGTTAAATCCCACCGAGTTTATATCCCCGATTCTTCAAGATATATATGTTGAGTTAGATGTATGCTTATGCCTTGGGTCGACTTGGGGTCTCTTCAAGCAGTGGTCCCTTGTCCAAGGTTTACGGTTCGGGCCTGCTCGGGTCGCGGGATGTTTATTTTTTAGCCTTGAATCTTAATGAATGATGTTATTGATTTATTTTTTAGCCTAATATGCATGTTTTTGGGAGCCGTATCTAGCACCAAGAAGCCCGAATGCTCAAAGGACTACACCGGTGTCTCATAACCACGTGCCACCGTGGGTTTATGATGATACATTATAATGATAATGATCCCCTCTTTCATGATATCACATATGTACGCCCCGCCCGGCACCCAGGGGCGACTCTGCGCCACTTGAGTGAGATAGTTTGGGGTATCATATAAGGCTTTACCATGATGGTGTCGGTATGACGAGTCCTCCCATTGTTGCACATGTTTTTATGCATTGTTAATTCATGATATTAACTCAAGTGATGATTTGATAAAGTTTCTCTTATGATTATGAAAAGGGATGGTCTACGAATGATTAACCTTAAGCCTTATGTTATTTCAACATATTTATGATATGAGCATGATGTCCTACTTATGATATTTTATGAGTTTTATGTATTTTAAATGTCCATTTTACTTGCCTTGCATACACAATACATTCCACATAATACCGCATATTTTATATGTTGTATTGTTTCATGATATAGGACTTGACTCTTGGCTCATCCTCATCCTTAGTCCATCTCGCAGTTCACCTTTTAGCTTGTTGGTGAGTCCTCATGTTTTGAGGGCCGCTTTGACTAGACATTTATGTTATTTTATATTTGTGTTGTTTGGTCGTTAGTTAGGTGTTATCCCATCAACCCATCTTATGCAAAAGAGAGGCTTTCGTATAGTAACTAGTACTCAAATTTCTGCGGTGTATATCTAGTGATTCCTTATGTTATGATATGTCATGTTATGTTTACGTTTTCGCTTATGCCTTACATCTTGCCTTTCCGTTTAAAGTGAATGAAGTTAGATATGCTTATGCCATGGGTTGACTCGGAATCTCTCGGGATTCCTTGTCCTGTTTTACGATCGAGGCCTCCGTTCGGGTCGTTACAAATTTGGTATCGTAGCCATAGGTTTGAAGTGTCCTAGGTGCCGAAAGCCTAAGCTAACTGTGAACATTTCACAGGTGTGAAGCGCCACACTTATGACGAAGAGGCTATGAGACATTTAGGAAATGTTTCTTCTTTCATGATCCATGTCGTGCGATGATAAATCTTTCATCCTACTAATTCAAGCTATTTATATGGATGGTGAATCATGTTCATGCTAGAATATTGAACGGAAGAAGAAATGAAAATGGTGAAGGCCACAAAGATGAAAAGGTCACGGCATCGTGCCCCACCTCGGGGGCCCCAAGCACCCGAGCTATTGCTCATGTGCCGGAGTTTCGGGCGGCTATCTCTACCTACCCTAGGTATGCAAAACTTTGGGCTCTCTAGGCCTCACTATAACTATATCTATATCCGGAGGACCTCCGTACCGTAAATCGTAATCGTATCTATATCTGCATTCCGTAATCCGCCCCCGGGCGCAAGTGCTCCATGTGGTAAACTATAATGCTATGCCGAGCCGCCCGATATGGGGAATCTGCATCCTATCTTCGTCCTACCGTGGACGCATGTACTTGGAGGACGTGATCCTCACCCACCGGCGGGCGAGTCGGGCTACGCCCGAACCCCGGGAGTGGAAAGGAAGCTTCTAAAGGTACCCTCATAGTTAAACTGTGTCTTAACAAGAAATAATCACGTATAGCATGATTTTCGATCCGAAATACTATCCGTGCCTCGACTTTATTCGAACTCTTTTCTCCATTAAACCGATTCTCATTCTGAGCTATACTTTATCTCAAATATTATCCGACTCTGGAACATATTGCTTTACTAACTTTTATTCTAAATACAACATAATAATATAAAACATGCCTCGCTGAATTCAAACTCGACTTAATTATCGACTTCTAATGCTCCCTCTTCTAGACTTTACTTTTTGTTTACTATTTCGGGATTGCTATCTTGCCCAAGAACTAGCTTTACATACCTTCGTTTCGATTTCCCGACTAACCGGCGTAGTTCGGCCGGGCATTTCCGCTTATTCTCCCAACCGCATCCATATATTTATCAATTAGATCAAATACATTAATATTCCGAAAGAAAATATCACTTTTAATATATATATAACCCAAATTATGACTTATCAAATACGGCCGAAAAAATTGCTATTTCTGGGGAAGTCCAAGGGAGAAATGCTTACTTTAGTTCTAGGAGTATATTGACACTAATTTGGATGTTCCACTTACCTTAGCTCTAAGAGGACGAGATTCGCCGGCCGAATTTCATGAAACTAACCTCAGAATGCTCCCCGGCAAACTTAATACTTCATCACCAAGATTAATTCGAGTTTAACTGGTTAGTAACGAAAGAAATTTCATCAAATTACTTTCGTCCTCTCTCGTTTTCTCGTTGTTCACTCGGATAATTATGGTAATTATCCTTTAAAAACAAAGTGGGGTTTATATAGCTGGGCCTGGACAGGCCCGTGGCACGGCGCTCATCGCAGAGGGCTCTGCCCGCTCCTCCCAGATGGTTCGGCGTATGCTCCGTCCAGTCTTCCCCCCGTGCCTTCCATATGTATTGCATTAGAAACTCTTAAACAACATGCTAATAGGCCATTTACATGTCGAGAAATTTACGGGGTGTAACATCCTCCTCCCTTAAGAACAAAGCCAGGCCCGAATGTAAACTTTCTACTTGTAGGAACCTCAACTTACTCGACTTTAATTCTTTAAAAAAAAAATTTGCGTAGTTTCCTCTATAATATGGACTATATATAAACCGAAAATGCAGAAAAAGTCCAATACAGCACTCCACACAATACTATAAAGATTCATCAGACAAAAGATTAGAGTCAATTACTTCATTTATACATATAATATAAGGCATTTTGCTAAGATAACAAAACTAACATACCTCTTGGAATAACTAGGCTTGAAAAAAAGTGGGATATCTAACTTTCATGTCTTCCTCCACTTCCAAGTCATCTCTTCTCGGTTCCCTTCTACGCCATGGGTCACTTTTAAGCAATATCTTTAGTTCTTAATTTGCGGATATGGTATGGCTACCGGAATCTTCATAGGCCAAATATTCTTTATTCTCGAACATCTTGACTCGGAACGATTCAGAGGGATCTCCTATGCACTTCCTTAGCATGGACATGTGGAAAACCTGGTGAAATGTACCTAACTCGGGAGGTAAGTTCAACTCATTGCCACTTGGCCTATTCTCCGCCGACCATCACCACTTTCATTGAGATACTTTCAGAAATACCACTATTCATATTAAATTCTGTGTTTCTGCGCCGCACATAGGCATACGATTTCGGCAAACCCGAGCAGTCGCAGGGCATTCTCCTATAAGATTTACCTTCTCCTGACTGATGAATAATATCCGCCCACCGCCGACTCCTACTTCAAACTAGCCAACTAGCGATCTACATTTTCGCCATACAATCTCTCAAAGGGCGCTATCTGGATAGCCGAAAGGTAACTATTGTTATAAACTCAATCGCCGGTAAATGCTCGTCCTGGAAATTTACTTCAAAAGTCTAGCACACACGCCCGTAGCATATCCTCGAGCGTATGAATAGTATGTTCCGCCTCTATCCATCCGTCCGAGGGTGGAATGTTGTGCTAAAATTAATCTATGTACCCCGACCTCTCTGAAATGACGCCAAAATATAGCTGTAAATTGTGCTCCTCTATCGTAGATAATAGATAATTTGAACACCGTGTAATCTCGACTATTTCATATACAATTCGGGCGTAATCTTTCGGCAGAGAAAGTAGCCTTTACCGCGGTGAAATGGGTTGATTTCAGTCTGCCGACAATTACCCAAATTGATTCATGTATGTGCTTGGTATGGGGTAATCCTGCTACAAAGTCCATTTTTACCGTCTATTTCCAAAGAGGCAATACCACTATATCCTCGAGTCAATCCGCCTGGTTTCGGGTGTTTCGCTTTACTTGGTCATGCTAGGACACTGCTGTACCGCTATTTCCATCTTCACACTGGCCACCGCATATTTCCTTGATATCGTGGTACATTTTCTTCGCACTTGGGCAGAGAATAGCGGCATAATGTACCTCACCATAATCAATGGAGAATCCCCTAAAATATCTAGAACACAAAGGAGGCCTTACATCGCAACACTTCATCCTCGCTACCTGAAAATCCTCGGGCGTTTCCCTTGTCAACTCCCCTCGTCTTTAAGTCGAACTAGGTCGAGATCTTTATACCGCCGTCCCCATTCCACAACTAACGACGACACTACGGTGTTCAAAAAATACCGCCCGTTGTCCTTGTTTCTCAAGTACAAACGGCTAAACCGGCTAGCTGGTGCAATTCCCGAGTCAATTCCCGTTGTTCGGCTAAGGCATGCCAAACTCCCTATAGATTTAATGGCTAAGGGCGTTTGAGCCACATTGGCTCTTCTTGATCGAATACAGTATTCACATTTAGAGAACTTGGCATATAATGACGGTCATACTCCGGGTTATTATGTGAGAAACCGATGTGTAATCTACCGGTATAGGTAGAGCTATTCGCCCCGCGCATGCTAAGGCTACTTGTTTTCGGGATAACCCGAACGACCGTCTCACACCATGTGCCCGTATCCGATCGAGGATCTTGATAATGATCATGATCTCTAATAATCTAGCCGAATAACTGAATAACTAAAATTGCCGGGTTGAATGACCCGAATGATGCAAAGAGTCTAATCCATGCTCTAAATGTCCTACTCGACATCTATACCAAGCATAATCATAAGAGTTGTGGACATCTAACTATTTTGTCCTCCTAATTGAACAATTTTAGAGATGTGCTTAGTCCGACACTCAGCTATCATCCGGCCCCTGATCTTCATAGGGAACCTACTGATCTCCTTGTCTTAGTTAAACACTATGCTAGTAGAGTACAACCACTTACGCCTTGTTCGTATCCACTTGATTTATACTCGTTCGGGAAATCTCGGTCTTATGAGCTATTCTATAAAAAACCGGCTCTTCGTTAGGGCTCAGATTTTCTCCGAATATCTTACGAGAACCAAATAAGTACTAGTCCACACGATTACCGATGTGGACCCTTTCTTGGGGTACCTACGGGTTTGTCTCGACTCTGGGACGGCTGGCTGACTTATGGGGTGTTCCACATAATAACCAAGTAGGTTGACTAAGGCCGACTCTCACCTACAAGGCCGGGAAAACGGCGTACCGACCACTTAACATACTCGGAAAAATTCTCGTATTGCTAACCTCTCAAGTATGCCTATTTGGTCTCTATTTCTGGTTCGCACATGTGACAATGTTACCGATCTTTAGGGATGCTTCCCCAATATAGGCGCCACTCGGGTTGCTAGGACCGTCTAATCGCGCCCGTATCATCAACCACCCGACTCAGGCTACTAACTCGTGAGCTTCTCAAGTCTAGATCTGGCAACAAGCATATAAATCTCGTTAACTCACAACCGAGAATCGAAAGTTTCTCTATGGCTTCATACGTGAATCACACTAAACCTGCCACTTTTGGCGAGGGGGTCCCACAGCATTTATCTCGTATATATTTCTAGCGCTTATCCGTGAATCTGTAGATCAGAATCTCATGCCAGCTTACAATTGCAAGATATCTGGAGCATTCGTATATATATATATCAACAACTACGTACAATACATACCGAATTATTTTTGTAGTAACATGTAATCTCTAATATACTTTAATATCACTTCACCGCACGTGATATACTGGGCTTCTGCGTCTAATGATATTCTACCCTCTCGTACCATTTCTTGGGTTTTTGTCCCATTCCTAAGCAATAAACACATGCACTTTAGCTATAATTTTCTATTTGAAATTTCGCCACTCTTACAACGTGGGGTCAACATCCGCACCTTGTGGCATTACTTGGCACTACATTAAGGGCCCGTGACTCCGGTCTCGCTGAACCTAGCACTCCTAGGCCACACTAGATTAGAGTCTCTGGGTAGGCACCCTCTTACCTTCTCCATAGCGGACGCAGTACTCCAACATTCTAAACTACAATCTTACCGTCTCTTAACCGTTAGTCTGAGTTTTAGTCCTTAATACACGATATTCTCTCAACTGAGGTGATTCTAATTTCCCTCAAATCCGGGGTATTCCCCGTTTCTTCCCATTATTTGCTTAAGTTGAGCCTCGGGTTCAAGCTACCTCGCCTTACACCGTTAATAAGGTTACCGGTCAAGTCTCGCCTTATACTTCTTCTCGGCTTGCGCCGAACCATCTCGATTCATATGACCTCCCTACCTTTCGATATCACAATCAAAATCATAACTATTATCTTACAGTATTTCTGCCGTTGTTAGCGTGTTATGGCGGATCAGGCCTTTTCTAACTCGAGCTTAACTATTACCTGTGAGTTCATCACCGATGTGTCTTTTACACCCACTTCTAGTAAGCTAATAGTCTTACTCGCTTCGACTTATTACCGTGAGGGTCCCGCACAACTTACGTAATCATAGGGCTACTTACTCTTTCTAACACTTTCTGGAATCAACCAATCCATACCACTTACTTCTTACCTTAGGCAACATCTCCGAATCCTTATTCCCTTTGCTATAATCGAATCAAAACAAAAGAGGTAGGAATAGCCTTTTCTTACCGCAACGAAACTTAAACATGGAACTGCACCATATCTAAAAAGATGAAGGTGGGGATCCCGCATTTCCCTCTCTTTTCACATCTATGATAATCTAATATTATCTCGTCATCTTAGCCGATCTTATATACCTAACAAATAAAAACAACTCGTATACACGCTATGCTTCCGACATCCTACTCGGGTTATAGAAATATACCGGGGATGGTACCGATAGTGCTCCGATTGGGAGGTCCCCGATACCTCCTCCCCGCCGTTGTAGTTTCCCCCGCAACCGGCTAGTGCCCTTCTACCGCTATATCCAATCTTCTACCCGTGATAGGATTCACGATCTCGATTTGTGTCTCAGGAATCAAAGAGTATGATAAGTTTTAGGACTCAACCCTATACTCGTACCGCTCTATAAAGCACGATCAAAAGAAGAAAGAGTAACCATCCTATCATGCCTTGCAGCCTCCCCGTCTATAGTATGTGGTGCACAACACATCCATAGACAATTCTACTTAGCACAACTGGGTGCATTTTGGGATACGACCTTCTCTAATACAAAATTTGTCACGCGCCACCTTAGGGGCATGACCACTGCAGCCCTACTAGACCCGAACTCAGACTGCTGAGCCTAAGCACTTCTAGTGCCCGGCTGGCTCTAACTTCGATTCAAGAGAACGACGGGCAATATAACGGCACAGAAATGCACTTTCTCCGACCGACTAGGCCTATAGCCCCCGTAAGTAAACTTGAAGCAACTGCAATGCAGAGTATGAAGGAACCTATGCGGGTCTACAAGGCTGCCACCATGCTGTCTAGTTACTTCGAATCAAGTAAATGAGCTAAACTTCTACGTGACCGACAAGGTCACCACTAATAACTAAATAAGGCCCACACTACTGTCATAAACAAACTAAGACATACGCACGGCCTCACACGACCGATATAACTAACCACAGTGTATACACAAGCCTAAGCCTCTAAGAATACCGATAAAGATGGTCGGACAGGCCCCGGCCTACCCGTATCATAACAAAAGAAAATAGAGAGACCTCGACTATCGAGCGCTCCGATGACGTGAGCGTATGACTCTATGATGGCTGGGATCAATGAGGGCCGACTGCCTATGGGTACCATAGAAAAAGTAATGTGTTCAAGGTGCGTCGCATCTGTACCGAGTATGTAAAGAAACTAAACATAACCGAATAAAAGCAATAATACTTGTAGTTCTGAATAATAAAGTAGCCGAAATTGCTCCGGGCTGGCGGATTCCAAAATGTTTATCTCAGATCAAGGTAAGGTAGAAGAATACCGTCGATGGCGTCCTACTATCTATTAGCTAAAAATAACATGTATATACATATATAACATACAAGGACCTACAGCCCCATTAAGCCGGAAGGTGCCAACCAAATACATAGTCTATATACCCCTACCTCAATAAAACCATCCAAAAGTAAATCACTCCACTCGCCTACCAACTCCGAGCATCTCTACCGGCCCCCCGGGTATGCAAAACTAGGCTCTCTAGGCCCCCGACTATGATTGTATTTGTATTTGAGGACCTCTCAGATTGTAACTGTAACTGTATTTTTATTTGTATCTGTACCGCCTCTCGGCGCAAGCGCTAGACAGGTAAGCTATAATGCTAATGCCGACGCCCGATATGGGGAACGCCGCATCCCATCTTCGTCATCATCACATGGCATGCCACTCCTTGGAGGACGTATCTCACACCCGGCGGACGAGTCGACATAACTATTAACCCCGGGGCGGAAAGGAAGCTCTAAGGGTGCCTCATATTACAAACTGTCTCAACAAGCAATAATCACGTATAGCAAGCATGTTCGATCCGAAAATACTATCCATTATCCGACTCTTATTCGAACTCTTTCCGCATTAAACCGATTCATACCGATCTATACTTTATCTAAAATATTATCTAACTGATCGATATTGCTTTACTAACTTTTATTCCGAATCAAATAATTAATATAAAACATGCCTACTGAATTCGTACTGACTCAATTCACTTCAGGTTCATTCTTCTAGATTTTACTTTGTTTACTATATCGATTGCTATCTCAGCCAAGAACTAGCTTTACATAATTTTGTTTCTAATTTCCCGACTAACCTGCGTAGCTCGACTCAGTATTTCCGCTATTTCTACCAACCGCATCCATATATATATCAATTAGACTAAATACATTAATATTCCAAAGAAAACATCACTTTTAATATATATATAACCCAAATTATGACTTATCAAATACCACCGAAAATCTCTATTTCTTGGAAGTCCAAATAAGGGAGAAATGGTTACTTTAGGGCTAGGAGTATGTTGACACTAATTCTGGAGTAGTTCCACTTACCATAGCTCCATAGGACGACATTCGTCGGCCGACTTCATGAAACTAACTCCATAGAATGCTCCTGGCAAACTTTAATACTTCACTACCCAAGATTAATTCGAGTTTGACCGCAAGTAATGAGCAGTAAATGGAAAGAACACCAAATTACTTCGTCCTCTCTCGTTTTCTCGTTTGTTCACTAGATAATTATGATAATTTTCCTAAAAAATGAAGTGGGGTTTATATAGTTGACCTCCGAAAGGGCCTCCTTGGCACGGCGCCATCGCGGAGGCCCTCCCTCCATGGCAAGGCGCCATCGCGGAGGCCCTCCCTCCGTGGCACGGCGCCATCATAGATGGGTTCCGCCCCGGCTCCTCCCGCGATGGTCTGCTGTGATGTTCTGTCCATGCCCTCAAGTCCTTTCCTAGCATGTATGGCATCAAAAACTCTAACCAAATACGCGAATAGGCCATTTACATGTAGAGAATTTACGGGGTGTAACAATCACCATATCACATATATCATAATTGTTTTCCAACTAGATTTCTCTTTCTCTCACATTCTAGGCTTGGGGTTATCTTTCCCAATTTCATAATCACATCATTCAGAGTTGTAACAATATCCCAGACTTAATCAAATATTATATTTACAATTAGTCATATATTAATGGCACACTTGTATACGATTCACTAATCATAGTCTAACAGAAAGGTAATCCATATCCTACCTGGGCACCAAGTTTCTTTCTTAAAGACAATGGAATTTCATCCACCCCTCGATTCTTGGTGTTCTTGTAAAAAATCTCCAGGGAGGATGGTGGAATCCTTTCTCTTTTCTAACTACCCTTTTCTCCCTTATAAAATCTAGTTTTTCAGTCTAGGCTGCTTTTAATGACTAATCCCTATTCAAATAGGAACTGAGTTTTAAAATTACCCTAGTGATGTGCCGTGATTTTACGGCACTAGCAATGCTTAAAACCCTGTGAATGTGCATGACTTAGGTACATTTATGTGAATATGAAAAATTTTGGTAGTTTTGTAGGTAAAACAGGTCGTGGGAGTTAAAACTGAGAAAAGAACAATAAAATGGGAAAAATGCCTCAGACAAGCCTTACTAAGGACCGTTGGTCCTTACCACAGGCCGTCGTAGGCAGCGTTACATCCAATTTAGAGAAGTGGTTAAGTAGAACTCCAAACAACAACTGAAACCCATGGACTGTAGGAGCACACAACGAACCATCCTATTCGATTGTGGGTTGACTCAGAGAGGATGACAAAATGAGTCTCATTCAATGGATGGATCCTATAGACTATAAGAACTTATAACGGACTGTCCTGTCCGGTCGTGGGAAGGATTAGAGATGAGTGATTAGAGAAGGCATCATTCAACGGACAGACAGAATGGGCCATGTCATTAGAGGATGGGTCATCCTGAGCACCCGTACTCTGAGGATCAGAGACCATGTTCTGGAGGCTAGGAAGCAACGGACAGAACCAACGGCTTATAGAATCTCATAAAGAGCCATTGTCTGAAGCCAGATGCCGAGAAAAAAAGATAATTTTGAGGGGAAAAATGAGTGGACCAACAAACACTCCAACGGACCGTTGAAGCTTCCGTTGGACCGTGGTACCTGCCAATAGTAGAATCCAAGTTGATTTAGGAAAGAATTTATTTTATGTTTACAAATATTTTTTAGGTTTATTTTACAATTTATGAATTATTTACATCTTTATACCATATTGCCCATAGTTGTTAATTAAAATTAAGGTTCAAGAAACAAGTTTCATAATTTTTTTCTTGAATTCGGCGATTCGAACGACTTTGGAGTATTAATCTTAGATTCTTGTTGATTTATTCAAGTTTGTTTTCTTCTATGAATTATAGTAAGTTGCAATTATGATTTCTTCTCTAATTTCTAATTGTAATGTTTCAAGCATGAGTAGCTAAATCCATAACTAGGGTTGTGGGAATCATGATGAATTAACACAGGCAAAAATACTTAGTGAATCTTGAACAAGGTTTATCCATGTATTGTTTTTCCCTTCACTTTAATTTTTTCTTAACGGTAACGATAGAATTTGCCTTCTTCTTACTCACCGGACCAAGATGCAGAAGCTGAGTGAGCTAGAAGAAACAGAGGTCCATACCAGCAGAGGCACCGATACTTTGATGATGATGAAGATGATGATATCGATGAGGCCAGTTCCACTGGAGCTATTGTCCCTCCCCCTTTGCCTACTGGGGAAAAGTTTGACATTACCAGCGCAATGATCCAACTGCTCAACATGAAGGGGATACTTGCAGGTCATGCTACTGATGATGCACATACTCACTTGACAAATTTTGTGGGTATTTGCAAAGCATAAAAACAACCGAGAGTGAGTTAGGATGCAATAAAGCTGAGGTTATTTCCCTTTCCACTAGGGAGTGAGGCAACGCTGTGGTTGGTAGAATTGCCAAAGGATTCTATCACCACTTGGAGGGAGCTTAAAATAGATTTTCTTAAGAGATATTTCCCACCTTCTAGAGCATTGTAGCTGAAAGATGAAATTTATAACTTCATGCAGTTGAATTCTGAAGCACTTCATGAGACTTGGTTGTGGTTCAACAAAAAGCTGAAAAAGGTGCCCAACCACAGGATCCTAGACGATACACTATTGGAGATATTTAATAGGTCTCCAAATGCTAACACCAAGGCAGTGGAAGATACTATTTTTTGTGGGACATTCATGAGTCATACATATGCTGAGGCTACTGTGGTCCTTAATATGATTACCAAAACAAACCGTGCATGGCACACAAGTGAGTAAGAAGTCCCAGCTAGTACTTATGTGGTGGGTATGTCTGTGTAGCAGATAAGATAGGATGAAGAGCGATATCATGATATTTCTAAGATCAAAACCATAATGGGCCTTCTTGCTAAACATATTATAGGAGATAGGACATAAAAGGTGAATGCAATTAGTTCCCGGGGAAAGGCCCCGAGAAATGATGGAGGTGAGTAAGAGTCTGAGGAGGAAGCCAATTATTTGAATGATCAAGGAGAGGGTTTCCTGACCAACACACAAGGGTCTAACCAAGACTCTTGGCGTCAAGGTCAGGGGAACCAAGGTCGGAACTATTATGGAGATAACAACTACAACCGGGCCAATATAGGGACAGGAGTAAAGGCAGAGACAATTGTGGCTAGAAAAAGCATGAGGAGTACAAAAATTATAAAAGTGGTCTATATGTTCCTAAAAAAAAAAAGAAACCGTGAACCAGAGTCTAGTGGTTCAAGGGTGGAGGATATGTTGTTGAAAGTACTCAAACAGATGGAGGGACAAATGGCCATTTTAGGGAACTCCGCACTGATATTTCTGGTATGAACCAAAAGGTGAAATCACATGTTATTGCAGATTGAGCAACAACTTGGTCAGATGTCCGTTTCTATGAACCAGAGGCAAAAGGGCACGCTTCCCAGTAATATAGTTTAGAATTCAAAAAATGACAATCATTCACTACTAGGAGTGAAAGGAGACATTTGATCTTCCTATGTCGATTGTGACTAATGTGATAGTCGAGCACTCAACGATTGATGATGATAGGGTGACGGACTCTGAGGAATAGGTTTTGATTGATGATGCAGTTGAGAAGACAACTCCTAGTAATGTAGAGGAGCATGGGTCTGAAAAAGGGAAGGAGAAGGAGGTACCTCGAAAGATAATTCCTATTACTAGACCTCCTCCCCCTTTCCCCCAGAGGCTGAAGAAGAAGGTCGAAGATGGGAAGTATCAAAAATTTATTTCTATGCTAAAATAATTATCTATGAACATCCCATTAGTTGAGGAACTCGAGCAGATGCTCAGCTATGCTAAATTTATGAAGGAACTTGTAACTAGAAAGAGGACCGTGAGCTTTGAACCTGCTGATAATTTGCACCATTGTAGTGCAATAGTATCTCGGACTCTTGTGCAGAAGAAGGAAGACCTTGGAGCTTTCACCATACCATGCACTATTGGAGCCTTAACTTTGATAAGGTGTTATATGATTTGGGTGCTAGTATATAAGTCTGATGCCATTGGAAGTGCTTAGATAGTTGGGCTTGGGAGCCCCCAAACCGACTACAATGCAGCTATTGATGGCAGATCACATTGTGAAAAATCCGATAAGGATTCTCTATGAGTGCTAGTGAAGGTAGAGTCCTTTATATTTTTGGTCGACTTTATTATTCTGGATTGTGAGGTTGATTTTAAGGTCCCCATTATCCTTGGCCAATCATTCCTCACCACCGGGCATGCTCTAGTAGACATGGAGATCGGATAGTTGAAATTCCAGTTGAACAATGAAGAGGTGACATTTAATGTGTGCCGGTCTATGAAACAGCCAAATGACATATGGGTGGTCTCAGTGATTGACTTTATGGAGGTTGAGATTCCAATCATGCCTATTAATGAGAGAGTGAGTATTGAGGACTTAACAGCAGTGCTGATGAATTTTGATGCTAAAGAGATCAATGGGGGTGATGAGATCATTAATGCACTTACTGGTATGGGGTCGTACACTTATGCTCCAAAGAAGATTGATCTTGATTTGAAAAATCATATGACCCCACCAACCAAACCATCTATGAGGAGCCTCTAGTATTGGAGCACAAGGAACTCCCACATCACTTATAATATGTATTTTTGGGGTCCAGAAACACATTATTGGTCATAGTTATAGCTGACTTAGTGGAATGGAAGGTGGAGGCTTTAGTCTCCATTCTGAAGAGGTGTAAAAGGCCATTGCATGGACCATAGCAGATATTATTGGGATCCTATCCGATATTATCACACATAAGATTCAGCTTGAGCCAGATTGTATTTCGAGCATTGAGCATCAGTGTAGGTTGAATCCACCTATGCGTGAGGTGGTAAGAAGGAAATTATTCAGTGGTTGGATACATATACCCTATTGCTGACAGCAAATGGGTGAGCCCAGTTCAGTGCGTACCAAAGAAGGGAGGAATGACTGTTGTCTGAATGCTAACAATGAGCTCATCCCACTGAGACCAATCACAGGTTGGAGAGTATGCATGGACTATCAGAAGCTAAACCACTAGATGTAGAAATATCATTTTCCGATACCATTCATGGATAATATGCTACACCGACTTGCAGGCAGAGGGTGGTACTGCTTTCTAGATGGATATTTGGGGTACAATCAGATCTCTATAGCCCATGAAGACCAAGAGAAACCCACTTTCACCTTCCCCCAAGGGACATTTGCTTTCAAGAGGATGTCATTCGGGTTATGTAATGCGATAGCCACTTTTCAGTGTTGCATGATGTTTGTCACGCCCCGCCTTGGGAGGCATGACTGGCACCTGTGCCCTACTAGGATCTGGACTGCTGGGCTAGCTGAGCCTAAGCACTTCTGGTGCTAGGCTGGCTCTAACTCTGGATTCAAAAAAAATATGGGCTATATAACAGTTGTAAATAGAGTCTCCAGCCGACTAGGCCTATAGCCACCTGTAAGTAGACAACAGCTACCCAAAACAATTGAATCGATAGGAAACCTATGCGGGCCGATAAGGCCACCATGCTGTCAAGTTATTTCTGAATCAAGAAAAAAAGTGCTAAACTGCTACGTGATCAACAAGATCACCACTACCGATTGAATAAGGCCCCACACGGCCATCATAAACAAACTAAAACATACACACGACCCAACACAATTGATACAGCTAACCACAGGAAATATACAATCTGCCAGCCTCTAAGAATGCTGATAAGATGGTTGGGACAGGGCCCCGGCTTACCCATACTGTACAACAAAAGAAAAGGAATAAACCTCTAGCTGTCTAGCTTCAGATGATAGGAGCTGATGATTCTGTGTGCTGGATGGAATTACGAGGGATCGGCTCCTTGTCTATGAATACCTGCAGGCAAGTAATGCAGCGCCCCAAAAAGGGCGTCAGTACCGCTGGTACTGAGTATGCAAAGCAACAACTGGAAAATTACTAAAGACAAGCAATATAACTGATAGAACTGAAATCGAAAGAAATAGACTCTAACTGACTGAAAGTAGGAATTTAAAACTGTCCTCAACTATGTTGAAAGGAGTAGGAGTCGTACCTGGTAACGTGGTATTCTACTGTTGATCTATTCATAACTAACGTAACATGGCATCATATAGAATAACATACATAACATAGCACACATAAACCTTACCTTGCCCCCATAAGCCGGAAGGTACAACCAACACCCAATCTATACCCCTACCCCGGTCATCCCATCTCCCATAGTAACTATAAGCATCCTGCCGGTCCCCTGGGTATGCACTTGGGCCCACTGAGCCCCTGACTATAACTGTACCTGAGTCCGAAGGACTCCTGAATCAACACCCCGGGCGTACCCGCTCGACGGGGGTGTATAAAAGCCGACCAAGGCAAAATATGGGGAAGTTGGCATCCCATCTTCGTCCCCTAGTGGACGGCATGCCAGTTCGTAGAGCAACGTATCCTCGCCCTCTGGCAGACGAATCGATACAGCTATTAACCCTGGGGCGGTCATGGATGCTAGGTAATCCAACCCAAAATAATACAGTCAAGTCTCAACTGACAATACTAACTGGATACAATACATGTTGAAACTAATGATAGTAATGTGTATATACATAATATATGCTGAAACTTATAATGGTATATATATAATTTCTGTCATACTGTGCTGAATCTGATACTGAAACAAGATATAGTATTTCTGCTGAGAATCATGCTGTATGACTAAGTTTCATGATAAACATAGTTTACTATTTCCAACATAACCACTATTCTATTTCTGAAATACTTTACGGGCACTTGTATTGCTTTACTATGTTTCGGCTGAACACGATAATATTCTGACGTACTTTACTAGATTACATACTGGGCATGCTGTACTGTTTCTGAAACTTCCTACTAGAATTTACACCGCGCTAATAAGTTTAACGCTACATATGACATGATGTTTCTAACATCATACTAAAATCTATACTAAACATAATATGCGGCTTCTAAAACATTCTACTGGCAGTTGAACTATCTTACTATACCGGAACTACTAGCTTGCCGAAGAAACTGACTTTACATACCTCAATTGTCAACTTTCTGACCAACTAGCGTAGCTCGGCCAATAATTAGCTATTTCATCCAACTGCATTCATATTCATAGCAAATAGAACTAAATCCATCAATATTTCGGAAGAAAACACTACTTTAAATATATATACTGCTCAATCTTTGACTTATTGAAAAACAGCCGAAAAATCACTATTTCTCGAAGGTCCATAAGGGAGAAACGCTCACCTTTGGGCTAGGAGTATATTAACATTAATTTGAAGAAATTCTACTTACCTTGACTCGGCGGGTTGCCGATTCGCCAGACGATTCTTGTGAAACTAACTCCGCAGGAATGTTCTCTGCAGCTTTATACTTCGGTATCCGAAGTTAATTTGAGTTTGGACCGTGTTTGACGGCGTAATCGGATGAATTTTTATCAAAACCCTTCGTCCCTTGCTGTTCTCCCTCGTTTCTGCTGGAAATTATATGTTAAAATGAAATAAAACTGAAGTGGGG
>JACEIK010008270.1:0-31167 GCA_018107945.1 Datura stramonium
GGCTGACAAGTCGCGAGTGACACCTGACGGAATCATAGAGGACCTTCTCATCAAAGTAGGTAAATTTATTATACCTACTGATTTTATTGTTTTAGATTTTAAGGTTGATGACCAGGTACCCCTAATCTTGGGACGGCCATTCTTGGCCATCGGAGGAGCGGTGATTGATTTGAGAGAAGGGACCCTAAAAATGAGGGTCGAGGATGAAGAAAAAATCTTCCGGGTCTACCAAGAGCTAAACCCGGCCGCACACTACAGAAACCTTTGTCAAGTTAGTGTGTTGGTAGAGGATAAGTGTGGGGTGGAGGATTCCACAGGTGCACGGCCAAAGGCAGTATCAAGTGTGGGGTGGAGGATCTCCCACAGGTGCACGGCCACAAAGGCAAGACAAGTGTCTGTGCCCAAGTCTCGATAAAGGGCTTCAAATTGTAAAGAAGTTGGAGACAGGGAGGAATAGAGTGGAGGCTGCTTCCTCTCAACAGCAAAAGAAAGGAGATGGTTCTCGAAAGAGAACCTGTGCGAGGATGTCCGAAAAGGGTAGTCCACGTCGTACCACGACATAAAATAAGGCGCTGCTTGGGAGGGCAAACCTAAGGGTACCTCAGGTACACTTTGTAAGTTTGATTTTATTTTGATTTTGTTATTTTAATTTGTTTGTTTTTTGTTTTTGAGGAAAGCAGTACAGGTAGAGGGAAGTCTGAGTACCCCTCGGAGGAGGCTAGGAAGCGCGGGCAGCAGTGTGTGGGGTCGACCACCCACGTGTGCAAATTGTGGAAAAACATGCTACCAGCTAGGCCTAAAGGTTCCAGGAGTATTCCTCACCCTCTTGAAATGTTAATTTGATGCTATGAGGACATAGCATGATTTAAGTGTGGGGTGAGGGAAATTTCGTGGAATTTCAAAATTTTGTGATTAACAAATTGTTGGTGAATGTAATGCTTGTTTGGAAAAATGAGAAAATTTGAAAAATCTTTGTGAGTCAAGCATGAATTCATCACCCGTTGGTTTTTCTTTTCGGTTCTTTTCCGACGGGTGGGTCTTTGAACCGAAGAATAAAATTTTTATTTTTATTTTTCTTTTTTTCTGTACATAATGTTTTAGTCATCGTTAGGGATTGTTTCCGACGACGAATGGATGACGACCGTCTTGAGGAAAATTAGTCGATAGATGTCGGGATTTTTGAAACCATAGCCACGACGCTTGATGTTCTTGTTATGTGCTGGGGACATGATGGTAGGATGCAAGTATGTTCAGTATTGAATCATGCAATTTTATAACTTTGTTTGAGACACTTAGGCTCTTGAGTGTGACTCAATATAATTGAAGCTTAATTTTGAATTCTTGTGATTAGCCGAGTTAAGAGTTCACTTAATGTGTCTTAATTTGAGCATGTGCAAGGAGTGTAAGGTTTTGAGTATTCTATGTTGGCTGTGGATTGTCTAGAACTTGCCTTGGTGTGTATGAAGAAATGAAGGGATGTGAATTGTAGGAGATGATTTAGGCATTTCTTTGTATTAACCCAATTTTTATCCCTCATTTTACCTACCTTGAGAAATGAAACTTAGTTAGCCCTGCTGAGCCTTGAGCCTATTCTCTTTGATAGCTGCAACATAAGCTTAATCCGTTTCTTTCATTAACCTTGAATTTGACCCAAAAGCTCCTAAGCGCTTGAAGAAGAAAAAATCTGAAAGAGTAAAGGAGTGAGGAGAATGAAAAGAAATGAAAAGGAGTAAGTTGTAGAAGTTGAGAAAAGGACAAAGGTGCACTTGTGTAAAAGTGGTTGATCATCGTTAAGGAGTAAGAAAAAAAAGTAATGAAAAAGTTATTTATAGAGCTCCTTACTGATAAGTCAAAAGTGCCTGAAATAAAAGGGGAAACAAAAAGAGGAAAAAGGGAAACCATCAAGGAGAAAAAGGGAAGTAAGGGAAGGGAAGTTTGTCATGAGGGCGTGAGGTATTAAAAGCGCCGAGAAAGATAGTCACTACTGGCCATAATAGTACCTACCTGTACCTGAGTTATTAGCGTTACAACCTTCAAAGTCCTACTTGATCTTTACATTCATACATCCTTAAATTAGTGGAGTTAAAACACTAGTGGCAAGCTTATGGGTCATGACATAAAGCATGTAAATTCTTGTGAGAGTGAGTGTAAATTCTTTTATATACCCACACATGTTGTGATGTAAAATTGTTTTTTGTGTGTGATTGGGTAACTCTCTTCCGTGAGGGCAATATGTTTAATGAAGGATATAATTCATGGGATTTCTTAATCAGTTGATTTGCATGAGTTTGCTCAAATTGAGAGTCGATTCTTGAGGTTAAGAAGTCTTAACATAGTTGTATTTCTATAGATTGTTCTATTTTTAACTTGTATCTTACGTAATCATTATAGTCGTAGTTTGAATTATTCTGCTAAATTAGTTATGTGAAATCCTCCATATGCATGATATAAAAAGGTTGTTCGAGGACGAACAAGGCTTTAAGTGTGGGGTTGTGATCACGGGAAATAACATAGGTCCGTGTTACGCTTTATAACTTAAATTAGTCGTGCTGTCCAAGCTATTTGATACATTTTCATGTGATTTTATATAAAGGAAGATATGTATAACCAACATGATTATCCTTTGTTTTGTAGGGTTTTTGATGACTTTGAGGAGCTAATTCATGAATTGATGAAGTAGAGGCTTTGAGAAGGAATCAACACGCGAATGTCGGAAAAGAGGAGGCCTAAAATGCGCCCACTGGCAAGGCCGCAACGCGCCACTGGGTAGGCAGGCTGTCTAAAACAGCCCCCATGCTGCTGGCAACGTGCCAAGGCCGATTTTCGGGTTGAATTCCATGAGTTTTCGCGATGCCTCCGTGTCACGGAGGCAGTGCTCATGATTAATGCCGTGACACGGAGCCATTCCACGACAGGCCAAATTATGCATCGCTCTCCATTTACTATAAATAGGACCCTTAGCCTTATTTTCATTTGGTCACGATTTTATTCAGAAAACTGCATAGGAGTGAAGGGAGTAGTTGGAGAACTCACCTAGGGTTCATCAAATTCCTCTCATCTACCAATCTCATGTAAGTATGTAGTTAGGAGTAGATTAATAGTATATTAGAAGTAGATTAACGTAAGTTTTACGAACATGCATGGCAAGAACCCTTCCTCTAGGTTGAAGCCATGAATTACGATTGTAATTCTATGATATTGTTTTGGAATTGAGTTATTGATTGTTGTTTCCGTCTTGCATTCTGATTTGTTGGTTGTTTTTATGGGACGATCACCATAAAAGCATATTGTTAGCTTGGGAAATAGCTTGAGAAGGCATTACCTAGGCTGTAGACATGACGTGGGGATAGTAATAATAAGGAAGTAATCTCGGGAGAGGTTCCGTGTTTGGATAGAAATATACCCAACACCTTGCTTGGTTGACACACGGGGGTTATGAAAGACCAACTTGGGATGTCACATCACCACTGAAGAAGTAGGTGTGCGGCTGAGTTGCGTTAAATGGTTAGACGTATGAAAGTCCCAAATCAAGAGAATAAACCCCGTAAACCACAGCCGCGTAGTTGAATTGCCTACGAACTAGAATAAGCATCCTCGCTCACAACAATGCAGTGAGGCTAGATTGCCGTGGTTTAGTGGCTCGAAAGACCATGAACATGCAATGGTAATTATGAACCAACAATTGAAAATGGTTCCATGCTCATTCCACTGCAAATCTTATTATCGCATGATTAATTGGTTTTAACCCTATGTTGCTCCTAAGGCACTTTAGTCATTTCGTTGACCCAAACTTAGACTTAATTATTCTCAAACGAAAAAATGTCTATAACCAACACTTCAGGTATTTAAGATCTACGCTATAAATGGATAAGTTAGGAGGAATTGTCCAGTCCCTTGGGTTCGATAATTGCTCTTAAAAGAGCCACTATATTACTTGCACGACCTGCATATCTATGGGCACGCTGCCCTATTTAACAAATCTACCTCGCTGCTACTGTTGTGGTGGGAGGTGGGGTCTAGGGGTCTGTCTGACAACCGGGGCCTGGGTCCTCTCTGAACCTCCCTCTGCATATCGTCTGATCTGGTTCCTGCGGCGCTATTTCTGATTTTTCTCACTTACTTCCCTCGCCGCCTAAGGCCATCAATGGTCTTTGGAGCACGGCCTGTACTGGGCAATATCCATATCTTCTCTCGTAACGTAGCCGTCATGCCTGCTTCCAATATATTCTGGTTCAGCCTCATAATAAACCTGTGAACTCTGGATGGCATAGTATCAAATAAAAGATGGAGCATAGCGGGCTAAGGAGTCAACTGTAAATCATATTCTCGTACGCTCCCCTCGCCCCTTGCTCCAAATGCAAAAACTAATCCATCCGAGCCTGCCGGATCTCCCGTGGCAAGTAACGGTCTAGAAGGCCTCCACAATCTGGTCCAAGTCAGAGGGGCAAGATCTCTCCCTCGAGACCTTTCCCAACTCTCGTACCATACTCGCCCATGTCTTGGCAACCGAAACACCGCGCCTCAACTCCATTCTGTAGGGGTCACATGTATAACCCGAAAATTCTCTACATCTGATCTAGGAAACTCTAGGGTCCTCTGCCTGATCTGACCCTGTGAACTGTTGGGGACCCAGTGCCGAAAAGTCCCCGACTGAACCGCTGCACTCCACCGATGGCTCTGCCGTTGTGGCACCGACTGGCGTTGTGTGTCCATCATTTGTGCCAATATAACCACTGCGCTACGAACTTCCTGGTCTGATGGTGAAGGTACAGGAGCTATTAGAGGCGGGCTGCCAACGGCTCCTGATGTGAGGGGGACTGCCGAGAGGGCTGTGATGAAGCTCTATATCGCCCAGATCAAAATAATTAAGAATGAAACCGAGGCATCCCGCCGGTGCCTTCTCCGTTGTTGTATCTAGTCTTCTACCTGTGGCAGGGTGTCGCTGATATGCCATTCTTATCTGTAGACAAAGCATATGATAAGTTTTAGGACTCAACCTTATACTGTACCGCCTATAGCACGACCGAATGAGAAAGAAGAGTAACCATCCTATCATGCCTCGTAGCCCTCCTCGCCTATAGTATGTGGTGGACAAAGACATCCATACACAAGACTCTACTTAGCAGGCTTGCGTAATTCCCTAGGACACGACCTGCTCTGATACCAAGTTTTTCACGCCCCGCCCCTCTGTGGTATGACTGCACCGGTGCCCTAGAAAGACCTAAGCATAACCGGGTGCCCCACTAGCCTCTATTTCATTTCCGGGAAACAACGGGCTATATAACGGCCGAATGGGCAGCCTCGCCCACCGGGGGCCTATAGCCACCGTATAAAGCTCAGCCAACCAGAATACTATATCTCATAGGGGAACCTAAGGTGGCCGACAAGGCCACCATGCTGTCTTAGTTATCCAGAACTTCAACACCTAGAAATACTATACATCTACGTGACCGCAAGGTCACCACTACTATCGCATCATGGCCCCACACGGCCAACACAAAATGTATCACTAAACAACTACACAAACGCACGCCCTCACACGACCGGCTCAACTGACCATAGGGAGATATATATATATACAATCTGCAAGCCACTATGAGTATCGTATAGAAATGATCAGACAGGGCCCGACCTACCCACTGTACAAAAATTAAAATGAACTACACCTCCAAATATCGTGCCCGGATGACAGGAGCTGATGACTCTATAGCTGGCTGGAATCACGAGGGATCGCCTCCTCTATGAGTACCTGCAGCAGGCAAGTAAATGCAGCGCCCCAATGGGTATCACTTAACAGTGGTACTGAGTATGCAAAGAAACTGAATACAACTCAATACGCATAACATAACTAGAATTTGGAATAAAGGTGAGATAAATCAATCAGAAGAACCGGCGAACTAATCAGGCTTTTCTGTATTGTGATAGGGCAGGAGCGTACCTATCGACATGGCGATCTGCTATCTATTATTAATATATAACATATAAATACATATATATAGTAAGTTAAGAACCAATACCATCCCCATGTCGGATGGTGCCAACCAATCAAATAAGCTATATACCCCTACCCTAGTCAAAACCAGCCAAAAATAAATCACTCCACTCATCCTGCCAACTACGAGCACCTCTGTCGGCCCCTGGGTCTCTGGCTCGGGCCATAGCCTGATATAAATAACCGTAGCATTTGAGTCTGAGGACTCCTATACTGTATCTGTAACCGATATGAATCTGGAATCTGTCTCTGGGCGCATGCGCACAATGTGATAATCAGACTGTAATGCCGACGCCCGATATGGGGAAAGCTTCATCCCATCTTCGTCCAATCTGGGGGACGGCATGCCACTCCTTGAGTGACGTAAACCCACCCGCTCAGTGGGCGACAGTTACCAACCCAGTGTGGCGAGGACGTCAAAAGGGTGCCCTCACGACACAATCAAGTCTCAACAATCAATAAGCACATATATAGCAAGCATGTTTTAACTGAAAATACTATATGTATACTGATTTCTTATTCTAACTCTTCTGTGTTATACTGATTCTCATACTACTTTATACTGAATATGGGATCTTTATTCGACTGCACGGCTAACTGGGTGTAGCCAAAATACTATCCGACCGTATGGCTAATCCAGCCAAGGTATCTTTCTGACTGTATGGCTAACTGCAGCCAAGATAATATCTGACTGTATGGCTAATCTGTAGCCAAGGTACTATCTATCTATCTGATTTTACTTATTAACTTTATTCTGAATATATATCATATTATTCTAAAAACATGCTTAAGCAAACGCATACTAGCCATACCGAGTCTAGAATGCTAAACTGGCCATTTGGCAATCGCTTTACTAACTGTCGGACTGAGTACGATATAACAACGAACCAGATTTAATGAACTTGCACAATACTCAATATTCAACTCCGGGAGTTCTATTACGGAGTTCACTGAATTATGCTAGGCTAGAGTACTAACTTGCCGAAGAACCGGCTTTACATACCTTAACCTCGGGTTATCCGACTTTCGGACAAGGCTCGGTCAGTACTTCAGCCATTTCCTCCCAACTGCACCCATATGTGTCAATTAGAACTAAATACATCAGTATTCTAAAAAAAATTTCACTTTCGATATATTTATAAAGTAAACTTTGGCTTATCGAAAGATGGTCAAAAACTTGCTATTTCCTCGAAAAAGTCGAAGCAGAAATAATTACTTTAAGGCTAGGAGTATATTGACAATAATTTAGAGCAATTCCATTTACCTTAGCCCGGTAGCACGACGATTTGTCGCCCGAATTTTGCGAAACTAACTACGTAGAAATGCTCTCTGCTTCTAAATACCTCGGTATCTAAGGTTAATTTGAAATTTGAACTACGTTTGATTACCTATGTGTAATCGAGTGATATTTTATAAATTCTCACGCACGCCATTTTCTCATGGTTTTCTCGGAAATTTCTGATTTGTTATGAATAAAAACAAAGTGGAGGCTTTATATACTTGGGCCTGGTTAAGGCCAACGTGTTCATGGAGCCAACACGGAGGCTCCACCTCCAGATACACGCGAAGGGCTGCCCCAGCTCCTTCCACGATGGTTCGATAGGCTCGTCCTATTTTCCGGCCTTTTTCTAGCATGTATGGCTTTCAAATACGCTTAACCAACGTGAATAGGCCATGTGTCGAGAAATTTTACGGGGTGTAAACAGTCTGAAAGCCGCATTAAGTAGAGTCTTTTTAATGGGTGTGAAACGTGGCTACACTTATGATGAAGAGGCTATGAAATGTTTTAGAAATCTTTCCTCTTTCATGATCAAGTGGCCATGCGATGAAATGTCTCTATCCTTCTAACTCATGCTACACGCATTTGAAGAATGCCTCCTCACCGAGTTAATGGAAGATGAAATAAAATGGAAATGGCCATGAGAATGGCAATGGGGATGCGCACCAAGAGGTCTGGATTCAGCCCCTGAGGATCATGTCCCTGAGCAGGTTTCCATGAAGAGTTTAGGGTAGCCATCCAGATGTTGGCATAAGCATTGACTTCCTAGGTTAACCAGCAAGTGGTAGCACATGTTCCCCAGAATGAGAATGTGCAGCGACAAGAGCTGGGGCTTTATTAAGATGAACCTCCTGAGTTCCTCGGATCAAAGGTGGATGAGGATCCACATGAGCTATAGATGAGGTCCAAAAGATCACCCAGATTATGGGGTGACAGGGGGAGTGCACAAACCTAGCCTCTATCAGTTGAAAGGGGTTGCTCATATCGTGTTCAGACAATAGAAGGATAGCATGGCAATGGAGCGGTCCTATTGGTTGGACAGTCTCAAAATCATTCTCGGATTGGTTCTTTCCTGTGAGATGAGGGAGATCAAGGCATTTGAGTTTGAGAACCTACGGCAGAATAATATGATAGTCTAGGAGTATGCTTTAGATTTCACTGGGCTTATCCAAATATGCACCAGAGATGGTGGCTGGGATCGCCGAGCTCGGGTGAGTTATGTTTGTGCATGGAGTAGAAGACTAACAGTCAAGAATTGCAAGATTGTATGTCATCAGGATATAGACTTTCCTAAGTCGGTTTGTATGCCCAGCAGATAAAGACAACACATTTGAAGGAGAGGGAGGCCAAGAGGGACAAGATAGTTTTGGGTTCTCCCAAGAGAGGTCAAGAGGCTGACACTTCACGCCGCATCCCAAAACTTCTATTAGAACCCTTCAGTCTCTACTCCAGTCGGTGATTCAGTTATAGCTCAACGGGTGTACATAAATTTCCCTATCATAGTCCTTCAGAAAGTCACCTAGCAGATTTAGTAAAGCTAGCCATGACAGATTTTGATGTTATCTTTTGCATGGATTGGCAACATGCATGCTATGCCTTCGTAAATTGTAGAACCTGTGTAGAGTTTCACTTTGAGGTGAGCTTGGTCCTAGAGTGAAGGGTAGTTCAGTTGTCGATAGGTCCTTCATTTCCTACCTTAAGGCCAGAAAGATGATGTCTAAATGTTGCGTGTACCATTTAGTTAGGATTAAGGATGCACTGAAACCCCAACTATCCAATCAGTTCTTGTAGTGTACGAACATCCAGAAGTGCGTTTCCGCATGATCTATTGAAATTTCTCCCATGTGAGATTGACTTTGGCGTCGACCTTTTTCCTGATACGCAGCCTTTATCTATTCCTCCTTACAAAATGGCTCCAGTTGAGTTAAATGAGTTAAAGGAGAAGTTGGAGGATCTCTTAGACAAAGTTTTTATCAAATATAGAAAATTCTCTGGTGGGGTGCACCAAGATTCTTTCGAAAGAAGTATGGTTCCCTCCGGATGCATTGACTATTAGTAGTTGAACAAGGTCACTATCAAGAACAGGTATCCCCTCCCTAGAATTGATGGCTTATTTGACCAGCTTTAGGGTGCCAAGTGTTTCTCAAAGATAGACCTCAGATCTGGATATCATCACCGAGTTAGAGAGAGTGACATCCCGAAGCTAGCCTTCAAGACCTCTGTAGATGGTGACCAGAGCTGTAATTATGTCTTTTGGACTATTGAATGCTCCTGAAATTTTATGGATTTGATGAATAGGGTGTTCAAGCCGCATTTGTACATGTTTTTGTGATTATGTTCATAGATGACGTTCTCATATACTCTCGTGAGCAAATATGAGCATGCCTCATTTTGAGGGTGGTACCTGTACTCTTAAGGATCGCTAACTGTATGCTAAATTCACCCAAGTGTGAGTTTTGGTTAAACTCAGTAGAATTTTTGGGTCATGTGGTGTCAAGTGATGGTGTAAAGGTGGAATCTCAAATGATAGAAACTATGAAGAATTGGCCTAGACTAGTTAGTCCTTCATATATCCGGAGTTTCTTAGGCTTAGCTGGTTACTACCAACAGGCTTGAAGGGTTTTCATTCATTGCAACACCGTTGACTAAGCTGACCCAGAAGAAAGTAAAGTTTCAATGGTCGAAGGCCTGTGAGATGAGCTTGCAAGAGTGGAAAACTCTGACCACCTTAGCACCAATGTTGACTCTACCTGAGGGTACCACTGGGTTTGTGGTGTATTGCAAGCTTTAAGGATCGGCCTTGGTTGTGTATTAATGTAGCACAGTAAGGTTACAACTCATTCTTCTCGACAACTGAAAGTCTATAAGAACTATCCACCTCACGACCTCGAGTTGGCAGCGGAATATTTGCCTTGAAGATTTGGAGACACTATTCGATGGGGTCCATGTGGATGTGTTTACGGACTTACAAAAGCCTATAGTACGTGTTTGCCTGCATGACCTAAATCTACATCAAAGAAGGTGGTTGGAGCTTCTTAAGGATTTCGATATGACTGTCCTTTATCATCTAGGCAAGGCTAATGTGGTGGCACAAGCTCTTAGCAGTTTTCTATGGAGAGTGTGTCCCACGTAGATGAGAAGAGGAATGAGTTAGTGAAGGATGTGCATAGACTTGCACGACTAGGAGTTCTTCTTGTTGACTCAACAAATGGTGGTGGCATTGTTCAGAATGGATTAGAATCTTCCTTGGTGACCGAAGTCAAGGCTAGGCAAGATAAGGAGCTTATTTTGGTAAAGTTGAAGGAAGCTATTCGTAACCGTATGGTGGAGGTTTTCTCCAAAGAGGGATATGGTGTACTATGATATTAGGTCGTTTATGTGTTTTTGGTATTGATGACTTAAGGGTGTGTGGATGTTGAAAGGAGGCTTATGGTTCAAATATTCCCATATATCCAGGTACCACCAAGATGTCGTGACCTACGGGAAGCTATTGGTGGAATATATGATGAAGGACATTGCAGAGTTTGTGCAAAGTGTCCGAATTCTAACAGTGGGAAAGTTGAGCATCAAAGACTTGAGATGTGCTTCAATACATTAGTATCCCTACTTGGAAGTGCGAGAAAATCAATATGGAATTCATTACGGGGTTGCTTCGTACTTGTCAACAGTATGACTCCGTATGAGTGATTATAGATAGGTTGACCAAAGCAACTCATTTCCTGTCGGTCAAGACGACTGACTCAGCAGAGGGATTATGCTAAATTGTATATTTGATAGTTAGTTCTGTTGCATGGAGTGCCCTTTTCTATCATATCAGATAGAGGTACTCAATTTACCTCACAGTTTTAGAGATCGTTTCGGAAGGGGCTTGTACTCAAATAAACTTAGTACGAATTTTCAAATTTTCGCAAATAGATGATTAGGATGAATGGACCATTCAGAATCTTGAGGATATATTAAGAGCATGTGTGATTGATTTCAAGGGTAGTTGGATGGTCATTTACCTTTCATCGAATTTGCATATAACAACGCTACCATTCTAGCATTCAGATGGCTCCGTTGAGGCTCTTTATGGGCGGAGGAGTAGACCGCTCATTGGTTGGTTTGAAGCTAGTGAAGCTACATTGATAAGATCGGTTTTAGTTCATGAGACTATGGAGAAAGTTCTGCTTATAAGGGTGCTGCTGAAAACAACTCAGAGCTTCCCAAAATTCCTATGCAGATGTGAGGAGGAGAGAACTTGAGTTTGAAGTTGACAATTGGGTGTTTTTGAAGGTGTCTCTGTGAATGGAGTGATGAGATTCAGAAAGAAGGGGAAGCTATTCCCGTTATGTTGACCCATAGGATTGTGAGATGCGTTTTCAAGGTGGCTTATGAGTTGGAGTTGCCTACGTAATTGGCTTCAATACATCTAGCTTTCCATGTGTCACTTTTAAAGAAGTGCATGGTGATCCGGCTTTGGTTATTCCGGTGGAGAGCATAGGTGCGAAGCGATAGCCTTAGCTATGAAGAGGTTCCAGTTGAAATACTTGATCGTCAGGTATGGAAGCTAAGCAGCAAAGAAGTAGATTTAGTAAAGGCTTTATGGAGAAATTAGCATGTTGAGGGGAGCTATGTGGGAAGTCAAAGGAGATATGATGGCAATACTGCATCTATTCCTTTTGATTCAGTTCCAGCTTGAGGTATGAGTTACCTCTTTTTAGTACTCTATTCAGTTTTATGTTCAGTTCATGTGTTCCATTTTCTTACATGTTAATGTATGTATGTGTGATTCATAATCAGTTCATTTATGTATTTCAATCCGTAGTCGGGCCACTTTGTTAGTTTTTAGCTTTAGATGTTCAGTATTTGGGATGATAGCTCTTTCCCCAGCCATTCGGTATGTTCTTTCATATTAGAGGATGTACTTCCCAAGGGTGATCTATTTCCAATACCTCAAAGTCCCTAATATTAGACTTGAGGGTTGAATCAAAGAAAATAGGAAAATATGCATTATTTTACTAGAACGACTCATGGTACGAGTCGAGATGAGAATGAGTCATAGGAGGACTCATGAAGAAGACCTGAGTCTAGGTATCCAAACCAAGATTCACACCACGAATGGTATATGGGTATGGACTGGTGGTCGCTCTTGGGGGATGTGAGTTCGCGATGTTACGACCCGTGGTACGAAACATCGAGTCATGGGATGAAGTCATGGTGAGAATCCAGGAAGGTTTCCAGTGACTGTGGTGATCACGAGTGGCGACCATGAGTCGCTACTTCTGGTACGACTCGTGGTGAGGCTCGTGATGACCGATGAGTTCAATTTTTCAAATTTTTCATTAAGGGTATTTTCATAAATCCAAAGTTTTAGGTCCTAAACTACGTCGTTTTAAGCTATGTTAGGAGGATTTTAAGAAGGTTTAACCTATCCTAATTCATTCAACTCCCATGCATGTAAGAGTAGAGGTTCTCTTGAAAATCAAGCCTACAACTCTCTAAATTCTTCTCCAAACTTTGGGCTTTCAAGGAAGAGTGTAAGATCATATTACGCAGGTACGTAGGATTGTGAATGAGAGTCTCCTCACTCTCATGCCCCATTTTCCCTCTTTATTCATGAATTCATGTATTAAAGAAATTTGATGATCTTGTGGGTTGTAATCTACCTCATGGGATTCTCCTTGATTTGATTATAGGTCAATCATCTTTATGTTTTAAATGTTGTTTTAGGATCTATGGACAGATTTTATATCTAAATTGATTATAATTTTTATGATTTCAAATCCTAACCAATATATGCCCAATTATGCAAAGTTTCGTGAAAAGTCAAGTTATGACTTATGCGGATTTTGAGATCTTCCTAAGCCTAAATTATGATATTATGAAATTAAGGATTTATAATATGATATTTATTCAAGTACTCTTCATGGATTTGGGAGAAATGTCAAGTATAAGCACTCTGACAATTATGCATGTTCTTCATGCGATTTATGAATTTATGAGTTTTGCCGAGTCACGGGCTCTTATTCATGGCTAATTATGTATTTCCTGCAGGATCAAACATGTTATGATTTATTGTACATGAACTTCATGAATGATATCACAATCACTATATAAGCCTCATGTGCATATTTTTGGGAGCACTATCTAGCACCGAGTAGACTCGGCATTCAGGTAAACCCTGTGGTCTTAGAACTACATGCCACCGATGGCTTATGTATTCATGGATTCCCCATATGATATCACATCATGCACGTCCCTCTTCTGGGAAGCCTGGGATGGCTCGCCCACTTGAGTGAGATAGTTGGGGCATCATGTAAGCTCTACCATAATAATGGTGTTGCTAAGACTAGTTCCCATTGTTCCTCATGATTTATGCACGTCAGCGTTTAGGTTACTTTTGGTCTGCTATGTTTTTATAAGGTTTCTCTTATGATTATGATTATGAATAGGATTATGAATGGTTTGAAAACTCTTGAACTCATGTTTATATTATGATATCTACTCATGTTCATATTGTCCCACTCTTATGAACTCTTATGTATTTTAAATTGTTCGTTTTTACTACCTGTATACTCAGTAAAATTTCAATACTGCCCGCATACTTTATGTTGTATCATTTCAAGGATACAGTCCGAGGGACTGGGCCCACTCGCATCATTAGTCCTGCTTTTCCTCACCCTTTTTAGTTAGTGTTGGTGGGTCCTCATCCATCGAGGACATTCAGTTTGATCATTGTTATGTTATTTCAGTTACAGACTTTTGTCAAGTTAAGGGGAACGTTGTCCTATCAGCTCATTAATTATGTTAAAGGCTTTTTTAGACAATATGTAGAATATCATCTTGTCAAGGTTGACTCTATTTTAGATTGATGTGTATGCAGACTTTAGCTTAAGCATTTTTTATTTCCTATGACCTGAGTATATACCTTGAATGAGATATGGTCCTTGGAGTCATAAGTAACCCCAAGCCAACACATGGTCTATTATAACACTGGTAAACTGAGTAAACATAAGCGGAAACTTTAAATAAATAATATCATTTAAGAAAACTTATTTGACAAAGTCCATGCATCTGAAAAGAAACAATAATGAATATCTAAGTTTATGTCTGAAAGCCAACTACTAAAAGATGATTGCTAGGACAAGCTCCCAAACTAACTCTAAAGTCTGACTAAAAGAACTAGATGAAAATAAATATCATCCCTAAGATGAGAACTCACCAATGCTGTTGCCTTGGCCATTTGAGGGAAACTATCAATGATACGGGAGTGAGAACCTGCGCCTATATCATGATAAGGATACAACATAGCTGTATACATCGCACTTTGAATGTATTGAGTAAGTGAGAGATATAATACAAGCAATAAGAACAAGTAAATGAACTCAGAGGACATGTAATAACCAACTGAAATACTGAAAATTGATACAATTGAAGTATAACAGATATGGTCAATAGGGACCCTGACTGATGGTCATCGGCATGTCTTGGATCTGAGATACTGATCTGAGCTAAACTAAACTAGACTCAACCGAGCTAAACTGAAACTATACCGACTAGTGGAAGTCTATAATTGAGCGATATAACCACGTGAGCTAAACGTGGAGTTTCTGGATGTATATGCCCTATAGATAGGACCCAATATACCTTACCAGGGTATAAATACATGTACTGGGTGATCACAAATCTGGGACCATTGGGCCAATAAAATAACCTATGGTGGCAACGTTGTTCCCAGGGAACCCGTGAGCTGGAACCTAGGTCCTCTTGGTGCTAAGTCCTACTCCCACTAGATAGTCCTAATCTGACTACTAAGCTGATAGCTCAAAACTAGTGTCCAAGACTAAATAAGGGATACTTATCTGGAAGTACCCAGAGAGTCTTATCAGATCGGATTATGTAACCGGTGTTCTAAGACCTGACAATGATGCTTATCCGAAGCATCGTAACCGTATAAAGAACAAACTGAAGTATCTAAAGCATCGTAACCGTTTGAAGCAAATAAACTGAAGTTGAAGCTGATGGTTCTAAGACTGGTCAGAGTGGCTTATCTGAAAATATCGTAACCGTCTAAAGAAAAAAATTGCAACCTGGAGCAACCGATATCCGCAAGGCATTACCGATAATTCTCAAGAAAAGACTATGCCAAATTGATCAGCTGACATTTGAAAATACTGAAAATGCTAACATTTTGACTGAAACTGGACTAGTGTGCAACTGACTAAGAATTCAACTGATATTGATAATATTGGAATTCTAACACTGATATAATCAAGCAACATCAATAACTAATCAATCATGCAAGACTCTAATTTACAATATTTAATAGCTAGATGTCATCTTTACAGGAAGAAAGTAGCAACTTGATCTCTAAGTAATGGACAAATATAGCAGCGAACAACATGAACAATATTCCACATGAATTTAATCGGATTCTAATTGAAATATTGTTAAAATTTTGAAACCTTGGCTAGGACTCGATAAAATTTAAATGGGTTTTGAGGCACAAGGAAGGACAATTCCCTATAAATTCATACCTGGTGTAGAAATCCCAGAGAAAACTCTGAGAATCTGAGAAGAAGAGTTGAATCCCCTAGCTTGCTCTCAGGAGAACTGTCTGCATAAAATTGTACTTCTGATATTTGGAGGTTGAGAGTTGAGTGAAAGTGAGAGGTATTTAGTCGATTATCCCTTTAATTCTCTACAAAACGGCGTAGTTTAGAGTGTAGGAGTTTAGAAAATTATGAAAAAGTCCTTAAAAATTTCGTAAAAAAATCACACTGCTAGTCCCCACGAGGGGCCTGGATGATCTGGCCGCAACCGACTACGACTCATGGTCATCACTCATTGCCAACATTGAAAATTCTTTATCACTACCCAATTTTTCCACTTCAAGTCAACCTCTAACCACAAGTGACCTAATGACTCATGGTCTATACCATGATCAACCCCATACCAAAAATTCCAAACAAGCTACCTCTTCCCCACGAGTCACTTAATCCACTGTGGTGTGCACCTCAGGGTCACCGGACGACTCATCCTGTTACCTAGTGTAGAAAACTCATTTCTCCGATTCCACCTCGGGTCTGATCAAAGGGCTTTCGGGGTATTATATTTTATTTTATCAGTTTTCACTTGTTGCATGCTCTTATCCATTATGTCTATTCCATGGGTTGACTTGGAGCCTCTCAGGGTTCCTTGTCCGTGTCTCGATCTGGCCTATGTTCGGGCCGTGACACTATCATCTAGCTTGGTTTAAGATTCCAGATCTGAAAACCCTAACCCTCTAGTCGATTCCTAGTTGTTAAAGAGTTCAGAACTCGCTCTAATATCTTCCCGAATTTCAC
This sequence comes from Datura stramonium, assembly GCA_018107945.1. Taxonomy (NCBI): domain Eukaryota; kingdom Viridiplantae; phylum Streptophyta; class Magnoliopsida; order Solanales; family Solanaceae; genus Datura; species Datura stramonium. Next base: position 16,601 of record JACEIK010008270.1, read on the forward strand.
CTGAGCAAAAAATTGACTTCAGAATAGACCTTCTTCAAAACACATAGCCTATCTTAATTCCTCCGTACAGAATGGCTCCAGCTGATCTTAAGACGTCGAAAGACCAGCTGAAATACCTCTCAGCCAAAAGCTTCATTAGCTCCTAAACATCTCTCCATGGGGTGCTTAAGTTCGTTTCATGCGTAAAAGGACAGTTCCCCAGATGTGCATCGATTGTTGTCACACCCTTAGTCTATAAATTTGACGAGTATTAATGACACTTAGGATCACAAGTCAACCCATGGTCTATCATAACAACGGGAAATTTTGAAGAAAACATAGCGGAAGATTTAAATAATGGAATCATTTAAGAAAACCGATTTTAATAATAAGTCCTCATACATCTAAAAGAACAACTATATAGAACATCTGAAATTTGTTGGAAAGCCATCTAGCTGCTGAGTTGCTGGGACAAGCCCCAACTCAACTCTAAAATCTGACCTGAAAGAAATAACTTAAGAAATCAAATATCGTCTCGAAAGATGAGGACTCACCACTACCGCTTGTTGGATATCACCGAGCAAATCTACTAACGGCGCTTTCAGCGCTCCGAGAACCTATGGTTGTATCATAAAATAATACAACATAAAATGTATGAGTCAGTACTTTGAATGTACTGGAGTTAAAGGGTGGAGAAAAACGTAATATGGGATATAAATAACTAAACTGAAATGACTTGAAATGATAATCTGATATACTAAATTGAAATAACTAAAATATACTGAGATGGTAGAGATGACCTTGTCTGATGGTCAAGAGGACTCCCGTTTGATGGTCAAAGACATGCCCTAAATCTGAAATTCCGAGTCCGAACTAACCGTGCTAAACTGAGCAAACTGAAACCGAAAATGACTAACTGGAAACTGGAATTGAGCCACGAAGTGGGGAGAGTGTATAACCAACATGTAACCAAGTGAGTTGGGGTAAATGTGGAGTCCGATGTGTACACCACATCAGTAGGAGCTACTATACCTTGCTGCGGTATAGAGGCATGAACTGAGTGATCACAAGTCTAGGCCATGAGGCAAATAAAATATAACCTACGATGGAAACATAGTTCTGGGAACCTCGGGTGCGCCGGGAACCCTGGTCTGTTCGGTGCAAGTCCTACTCCAACTGGATATTTCTACACTGACTAATAAGTTGATAGCTCAAAACTAGGCCCAAGAATAAGTCAGACTAATCTTGGGCATAATTATGCCCAAGTGCTATTTTATAACTTAGTTTAGTCATGTTTGTCTATTTATACACTTACATTCTTATGATTTTATAAATTTGGCTGCTACCAACCAACATTTACTATTCCTCATTTTGTAGGTGTAATATGCATATGAGGGACTAAATAATGATGGGTGGAAGTGGAAGGAATGGATTTGAAGTTGGAATTGAAAAGTTGGCAAGGAGCATGCCATAGCAAGGCCGGGCCGCTTAGGCAGCATGCTACAGGGCGTGTGTCAGCGCCTGCAGTCAGCAGCCACGCCATGTGCACGAAGATGCAGCATCAGGGCGCCTGCGGTGCCAGCGCCGTGCCACAGCTTGGCACCGCTGCGCGCCAAAGCCGTGTCACGTAGGCCATCGCCAAGGGCAGCGTCGTGCCATGTTGTCCATCGCCATGCCTCGGCCAAGCATCACTTAATGCGATTTCCAATGAGCTCATGTTACCTCTCTGTGCCGAAGGAGAAAATTAAGGTGTTCAGATCCATGCAATGGAGCCATTCCATGACCGGCCAAAATTTGTAAATTCCCATTACTATAAATTAAACCCTTAGCTTATAAAATCATTTGTCACAAAATATTTTTTGGAAAATCGTAGAGGAGCGAAGTGAGTAAGAACTCACCTTAGGGTTCATCAATTTTACAATCTCTTTTACCTATTCTTGTAAGTTCACTACTCTAAACATGTTTTGAGTTATTGTAGGAATAGGAGTGGCTAAAACCTTCCCAGGGTTGAGGCCACGTGATGATTGTAATTGCATGAATCTGTTTTGGTTTGAGTTGTTGATTGTTGTTTTGCTTGATCACCATGAAATAATACATGTTAAGCTTAAGTAAAAGCTTGAAAGATCAACTCTAGGCAAGAACATAGGAATGTAGGGAGAAAGTTCTTATCTTGATTTGATATGATTTGCAATTAGATAGAAATTATACCTAGATTGCATTGCTTGGTTTAGAAAATGGGATGATAGCAAGACACCGGCTAAGAATTATCACATCACCGCTCATAAAGTAGTTGTGAAGCTAAGTTAGGTTAAATGATTAGAGATACAAAAGTCCCTAATCGAGAGCAATAACCCTATAAGCCACATCCATGTAGTTGAATTGCTCACGAACTAGATGTCACATCCCCGCTCACGATGTAGTGGTGAGGCTAGTTTGTCGGTTGAGGCCTCTGAAAGACCATGAACATCGCATATTCCAACTATGTGAGACAACAATGGATAATTTCATACTTGAACCACTACAAAGTGTGACATTGCATGAATATCCAAGGTTAACTCTAGTTTCTCCTTATATTGTTTCCTCAAGTATTTTGTGACCACCCCAAAGCTTAATTATGAATTTCAATAAAAAACTTCATAATCAACACTTGTGAAGGTTAATCATACTTGAACTTCGTAATTTGCTGAATTGGTCCAGTCTCTGTGGGTTCGACATCCGGCTCTTAGGTAGGGCCACCGTGTTACTTGTACGACCTCGTACATTTGCGTGTGCACTGGAGCGAACAAGTTTTTGGCGCCGTTGCTAGTGGGAATGGAAATTTGTGAATTTTCATTTTTGTGTGATTTTTAATTTCCCAAGTGTTGAGAAACTTGGTCTTAGTATGATATATTGCAGGTGACAAGTTGTCCTTGCAGAGATGGCAAGGAATAAAGAGCTAGTGGAACCGTTGTTTGAACTCGAACGTCAACTACATTTACGTAGGAGGGATGCTCTAGAGAAAAAGCCAAAGAGACTTCGTGAGAGGTTACAACAACAACCACCGACAGGACAAGCAAAAGTTGCTACCTGAAATCATAGCAGCTCGACCAGTTCGCGAAGTGGCTATCCCACTAGCGACAAATGGACCTCAGCATCCGCAGACCTGATCCTGGAGGGAACTTTGAATTGAAACAGTAATATGGTGCAGCTATTACATTCTAGTGGCCAAATCACCGGGATGACTCATGAGGACCCACAACAGAACTTACAGAACTTTCTTGTGATTAGTGAACACGTCTGTCCTCACCGGAGTGTCCACAGATTATGTCCGACTTGCACTCTTCCCATTCTCATTGTTGGGAGAGGCAAAAGAGGTGGTTGAAATCTCAGCCACTCGACCTATAAACTTGGGACGATTTTAAACAAAGTTCCTTATCTGATTCTTCCCTTTAGGCAAGACTGCCAAACTCAGTAGTGAAATATTAAGCTTCAAGCAGAGGCCAGAGGAGAACTTGTATTTGCCTTTGAGATTCAAGTCAGCATTGAGACTGTCCCCACATCGTAGTCTAATGAAGTGCTAGCCCAAACATTTGTGGAAAGTGTAGACCCACACATAAAAAATTTTACTAGACTCTGCATCGGGTGGGCAAGCCTTAAAGAAGACTTATGATGAGTTGTACACTTTGTTGAACAAGATTGCTCAAGGAAATCCAAGGTAGAGTGGCACAAAGAGTCATCGAGAGGGGAGGTGAAAGAGAACAATGTGGTTTAGAGATAGATGGTGTAAATTCCTTGGCGGCATGGGCCTAGTGACTTTCATTTCAGCATCAGATGATGACTAGTTCAATAAACTGAGTATGAACCAACAACAAGGACAAGTAAATGCGCTTCAACAAGCTCCTAGTTGGTGGAAATTTGTGACAATAATGGGCACAATGCAGAATCATGTGGGGAAAATCTTGAATCAGTCAATTTTGTTGGGAATGTATAGAGAAACAATCAGAATTTTGGGAACAATTACAACAAGAATAGGCAGAGCCACCCGAATTTTTCTTGGGGTGGAAATCAAAGTCAAAGGTACCATCAACTCTCAAAGAAGAAAGACGCTAAAGAGAACAGAAGAATGGTGGCTAGGTTAAGAAGCAACATTGAGGAGATGTTGCAGAAGATTATGGAGACACGTACTCCAATTAACAGAGAATCAAGCGGGGATGGCATCTACTTGAAAAATCAGTAGTTGGCCACCCGCAATCTAGAGAAGCAGATGGGTCAAAGAAAATGCCTTCTCACCACCACACTATACCGTTGTGAGGATTACCTAGTGACATTTAAACAAACCTCCCCGAAAGGTCAAAGCCATCAGCTCCGAGAAGTGGCAAGCAATTGGCTACTGCACCACACAAAAAGAGAAGAGAAATGAGGTGCAACCGAAGTTGGTTAGAAAGGAACCATCCACCGACAAGGGAGAGAATCGACTATTGTGCAACAAAATGAAAATAATTCATTGCAGCCAAAGCACAGAGACCACCACCACCATTTCCACAAAGATTCAAAAGAGCAAGGAAGAGGAATGGGCTTTAGAAAGTTCTTTGATATTTTCGAAGAACTTCACATAAATTTGCCTTTGCTTGATGTTTCTACAGGAATGCCCAAGTATGCTAAATACTTGAAAGATTTGATAGCCAAAAAGCCTGGACAGATGTTCAACAAGAAAGTAATCGACTGAGGAGTGCAGCCAGCGTAATGAGCAAGATACCTAAAAGCTCAAAGACCCAAGGTGTTTTACCCTCCCATAAAAATTGGTAAAGTTGAGGATAAGAGCTCGTGTGATTTAGGGGCAATGCTAATCTAATGCCCCTATCTTAGTTTAATAATTGGGGCTGGGTCAACTGAGACCAACATGATTGATGCTGCAACTGGCAGACAAGTCACAATGGCACTAGATTGAATAATTGAGGACCTTCTCATCAAAGTGGGTAAGTTCATTATACCTGCTGATTTCATTATATTGGATTTTAAAGTTGATGACAAGGTACCCCTGATCTTGGGACGGCCATTTTTGGCCACTGGAGGAAGGATTATTAATGTAAGAGCACGGACCCTGGAAAATGAGGGTCGATGATAAAGAAGAACTCTTCTGGTCATTAGAGATAAAACCACCCACGCATTACGTAGACCTTTGTGGGGCCAAGTGTGTTATTAGAGGCTATGTGGGTGGAAATTCCATAGTGTCCACGGCCACAAGAGATGATTAGTTTTCAGCTCGAATCTGATGGAGGGCTTTTATTAGAGAAGGAGTTAGGGAGGAAGAGAGGGCCAGTGGCGGTTGTTCCTTGAAAAATAGAAAGAGAAGAAGATGGTTCCCGAAAGAGAACACGGTATGAGGATGTCCCAAAAGGATAGTCCACGTCGTGCCGCGACCTAAAATTAGGTGCCGTTGGGAGGCAACCCAAGGGTACCACAAGTACACTTTTAATTGTTTTTCATTTGTGCTGATTTTTTTATTCTCATCTTGTTGTTGTTTTTGGTGGAGAATTAAGCACAAACATGGAGGGAAGTCTCAGTACCCTTGGAGGAGGAAGCTAAGAGGCATGAAAGAGGGAAAGTGTGGGGTCAAACCCACTTGTTCAAATGAAGAAAACATGTTGTTAGCTAGGCCTTGAGGCCCCAGGGAGTATTTCACCTTTTTGAATTTTAATTGATGCTTTGGGGACATAGCATGATTCAAAGTTTGGATGAGGGAAATGAAAATTTTGTGCTTAATGATTTTGGGTGAATTTAAGTTGATAGGTATTGGTGGAGGGAGAATTTTTTTATTTGAGCATGATTCTTCATCCGTTGGTTTTTTTTCCGGTTCTTTCGATAGGGGCACTTGAACCAAAGAATAAAAATTTTCTTTGTCTGTACATAGTTGTTTTAGTCATAGTTAGGGACTATTCCCGATTTATTTGATTTGGAGACGACCGTCTTGAGGGAAAATTGGTCAATAGGTTTTGGTTTGTGAACCCGTAACTAATAGATGGCTTGATGTTCTTGTTATGTGCTATACATGATTGTGATATACAAGTGTGGCCTCTGTTGCTGAAGCCATTACAAGAAGTGTATAACCTGTTTGGGACACCTAGGCTCTTAAATGTGACTATATGTGCTTAAAGCCCAATTTTGGAATTTTGTGATTAGATGAGTTAAGAGTTTGCCGAATTTGTCTTGAATTCAGCATGTGCTGTGTGTAAGTTTTTTTTGAATATTCCATGCTACCGTTGAGTGTCTAGAACTTGCCCGGTGATACAAAAATGAAATTAAGGATGTAGAGTGTAGGGAGATGATTTAGGAATTTCTTTGAATGAGCTATTTTTATTCGCTTTACCTACCTTGGATGTTGATCCTTAGTTAACCCCATTGAACCTTAAGCCTGTTCTTTGATAACTACAAAATAAGCTTAACTTTTCTTTCAATAGCCTTGAATTTGATCCAAAGCTCCAAGCGCTTAACTGAAAAAAAATCCAAAAGAGTAAAGGAGTGAGAATGCAGAAAAGAAAGAAAATAACAGTTGTGGATTTGAGAAAAGGATTAGAGGTGCACTTTTGAAAATGCTTGAGTATTAGTAGGGAGGTAAGAGAATAAATGAATGAAAAAGTTGCTTGAGTACTCCTTTACTAATAAGTAAGTGTTCTTAAAGAAAGGGGAAACAGAAGAGGAAATTTAAGATTGAAAAGAATGAGGGAGAAGTAAGAGAAGAGATGCCCGTAATAAATGTATGATGTATTAAAAGCTAGGGAAGATAGTCACTGTTATTATCCATAAGAGTACCCACCGCCTTAGTTTACATTACAACCTAATAAGTCCTACTTGATCTTACGTTCAGACATCCTTAAATTGTGGAGTAAAACACTAAAGAAAGCTTATGGGTCAATACACGTGGCATGTGAATTCTTTGTGAGAGTGAGCTTGATTCTTATTTATATACCCATACATGGTATGATTTGCAAATTTGTGAGTAAAAATGGGTAACTCTCTTGTTGTGAGGGCACATGTTTAATGAAGGATACAATTCATGTCGAATTTCTTAATCAGTTAATTTGCACGAAGTTGTTGATATTAAGAGTCGTTTCTTGAGGTTAGGAAAGTTTTTAACATAGTTATATTTAGTTTAATGGTTAAATCTTGCATGCTCCTATTTTTAACTTGCTATCTAAAACAATCATTGTAGTGATAGCTTGAATTGTCTTGCTCGATTAGCTTTGTGTGAGTCTTCATGGCATGAAATGTAAAAGGGTTGTTCGAGGAAGAACAAAGCTTTAAGTGTGGGGTAGTGATCTTGGGCATAATTAAGTGCCTAAGTGCTATTTTATAACTTAGTTTAGTCATGTTGTTCAATTTCACATCTCATTCTTATGTACCTTACAACTTTGGTATGCACTAACCAACATGATTAGTCCTTGTTTTGTAGGCAAATGCATATGAGGGACTTAATAATGATGGTGAAGTGAAGGAATGGATTTGGAAGTGAATTGCAAAAGTTAGTAAGAAAGCATGTGCGTGAAAGGCTGGCCGCGCTAGGCAGTGCCACACTAGGCGTGTGCTGCGCCTAGAGCCGTGCCACGCCAAGGCCATTTGCGTGAAGATGCAGCATTCTAGGGTGTTTATAGCCCAAATAGCCGTGCCACGCCAGGCACCGCTGCGCACCAAAGCCGTGTCACGCAGGCCATCGCGCAAGGGTAACGTCGTGCCACGTAGGCCATCGCGCCATGCCTCGACCAAGTATAATTTTAATGCGATTTCCAATGAGCCTACGTGTTACCTCCGTGGAAAGGAGGCAAATTGGTGCGTTCAGCTCCATGCCATAGAGCCATTCCATGACCGGCCATACTTTGTAAATTCCCTATTTACTATAAATTAAACCCTTAGCTTCTAAAATCATTTGTCACGAAATATTTTTTGAAAACTGTAGAGGAGTAAAGGGAGAAGTGAAGAACTCACCTAGGGTTCACCAATTTTACATTCTCTTTTACCTATTCTTGTAAGTACACTACTCTAAACATGTTTCTGAGTTATTGTAGGAACATGAGTGGCTAAAACCCATCCTCTCTAGGGATGAGTCCACGATATGATTGTAATTGCATGAATTCGTTTGGTTTGGAGTTGTTGATTGTTGTTTTGTCTGCATTATTCATTATTGTTTTATGCTTGGATCACCATGAAATCATACATGTTAAGTTAGGTAAAAGCTTGAAAGAGCAACCCTAGGCAAGAACATAGGAATGTAGGGATAAAGTTCTTATCTTACGATATGATATGCTATTAGGATAGAAACTATACCTAGATTTCCTTGCTTGGTTGAGAAAACGGGATGATAGCCAGACACCGACTTAGAATTATCACTCCACCACTCGTAGAAGTAGTTGTGAAGCTGGGTTAGGTTAAATGGATTAGAGGTACGAAAGTCCCTAATCGAGAGCAAAAACCCCGTAAAACTACATCCATATAGTTTGAATTATGCCCACGACTAGATGTCACATCCCTGCTCAATCATGTAGCTGTGAGTCTAGTTTGTCGTGTTTAGAGTGCCTGAAAGGCCATGAACATCGATATTCCAAACTATGTGAGACAACAATTGATAATTTCAACTTGAACCATTGGCAAAGTGTGACATTGCATGATTATCCAACCTAACTCTAGTTTCTCCTTATATTGTTTCTCAAGTATTTTGTGACCACCCCAAAGCTTAATTATAATTTATCGAAAACTTCTATAATCAACACTTCAGAAGGTTAATCTCATACTTGAACTTCATAATTTGCTGAATTGGTCCAGTCCCTATGGGTTCGACATCCGGCTCTTAAATAGGGCCACTGTATTACTTGTATGAGCGCGAACGCTTGCGTGTGCACTGGAGCAAACAGGAATACCTATCTTAAAGCACCCTAAGAGTCTTATCGGACCGAATTCTGTAACTGGGTTCTATGACTGGTCAGAGCGCTTATCTGAAGCGTCGTAACCATCTAAAGAAAAAACTGTAATATGAGACTTGGGTCCTAAGGCTGGTCAAAGATGCTTATCTAAAAGTGTCATGACTACCTAAAGAACCACTAAAATCTGATACTGACTCCAATTATGATAACTTAGAGGCACCACTAATACCTCACTAAAAATTATAGTCAAACTGATCAGCTGACATTCCTGAAATTACAGAGTCTGCTAATAATGGTCTGAGACTGGACTAACAAGCATCTGTCTAAGATCTCAACATAGTTTAGTAATATGGGAAACCCATACCGATAGGATCAAGTCACAAAGAAGACTAATCCAACAGGAAAAATTCTAGTTGATTTCATTCAACACTAGTGCCAAAACCATCCTTACAAGAATGAGAATTTATACGATAATTGGGTAATGGAAATATGCAACAATCAACATAGACCATATTCCACAAGCTATAAACAGAGTCTGACATATAATTTATTCATATTTGAAAGTTCAGGGCTGGAATTCACTTTATTGGAACAAGCTTCAAAGTAGTCATAATTGGGTGGAAACATATCTACAATTAACATGAATTAGATGATATCTAAATGACAACTGAATTCACATTCAATAAATCAGGGACTAAAAATTATAGAGAACTTGAAGAGGATTTTGGGGACACAAGGGAAGAGTCCCTTATTGAATTCCCACATACCTGACTAAGAATTCCCTGGAGAAGGAAGCTTGAATTGCTGCAATGGATGAGGAACCCTTGTCTTGATTGAGAGTTCTTGAGAGAAAACATACATTACTTTTCTGAAAATCTAATTGGGAATGGGGGGAAAACCGTTTAGCCCCTCTAAATCCCCTCAAAATACCCAAAATGACATAGTTTAGAGTCTAGGAGGTAGAAAATTACTGAAACACCCTTAGAAAATTCTCCTAAAAAAGGACCCTACCAGTCCTCACGAGACACTCCATGAGTCGTGAGGTCAAGAACGACTCGTGGGGCCAATGGTTAGTGCACTAGATGTTTTTTTCTACAATTTCTTCAATCCCTCCAATGACTGACTTCACAAGTTGTCACGAGACCCAACGACTCATGGTTGCCTCCTGTCACCCTCACTGCCAAAAACCTCCTAGGGTCACCACGGGTGACACCACGACTCGTGGTGTCCCAAATGAGTCATGCTGAGGACCCGTTAAGTACACTGCCTGAACATTTCCAACTTTCATCCAACTCTTCTTCGGCTTCCCACGTAGCACCCTAAACCTGCTGATTCCTCCACAAGACTTTCACTGCAGCTATTTCTTTATTCCTTAGCTTACGAACATGACGGTCAAGAATCTGGACTGGGACCTGTTCGTAAGAGAGACTATCTTTCACCCTCACACTGTCTAGTGGCACAACTGAATTTGGGTCACCGATGCACTTCTTCAATAGTGACACATGGAAGACTTGGTGAACAGATGCCAACTGTGAAGGTAATCCAGCTCATAGGCTACATTGCCAATTGATCTCAGAATTCTATAGGGTCCCACATATCTGGGACAAAGTTTTTCTTTCTTCCCAAATCTCATCACCCCTTTCATGGGTGAAATATTTAGATAAACCCAATCTACTGCAAACTCTAACTCTCTTCTCCTCACATCAACATAGAATTTCTTACGACTTTGTGTTGTTTTCAACCTCTCAGATGAGCTGTACTTTTTCCATTGCCTCGTGACCGATCTGGCCCTATCAAGGTAGCTTCACCAACCTCAAACCACCCTATAGGAGACCTACACCTCCTACCATACAATGCCTCGAAAGGGGCCATCTAAATACTAGAGTGGTAGCTGTTGTTGTACGCAAACTCGATGAGAGGCAAGTAATCATACCAATTGCACTTGAAATCGATCACACATGCTCTCAACATATCTTCTAAGGTCTGAATATTCTGCTCAACCTATCCATCAGTCTGCAGGTGGAAAGCTATGCTGAGCTTGACCTGGGTACCGAGTCCCTTCTGAAATGACTTCCAGAAGTGCAAGGTGAACTGGGTACCTCTATCTGAAGTAATGGACAAGGGAAAACCATGAAGTCTGACCAATTCCTGGATATAAATCTTGGCATAGTCCTCAGCTAAGTCTGTGGTTTTAACTAGGAGGAAGTGCACGGACTTAGTCATCCAGTCTATTATCACCCAGATTGAGTCATACTGCCGGCGACTACGGGGTAGACCTGTAATAAAGTCCACATTTACCTCCTCCCATTTCCATGTTGGTATATTGATATCCTGCGTCATACCTTCCGGTCTCTAGTGTTCAACCTTGACTTGTTGACAGTTTGGGCACCTGGCCACAAATTCTACAATGTCTCTTTTCATGCCATTCCACAAGTAAAAATCCAATAAATCATAGTACATCTTAGTAACACCTGGGTGGATAGAGTATCTTGAACTGTGTGCTTCTGCCAGTATGTATTGTCTCAAATTGCCCATGTCCGATACACACAGGCTGCGCTGGTAATGGAGCACACCATCTTCCTCTTTGGAGAAAGCCTCAACTTCTTTTCTGAGAACCGCTTCCTTTAGCTTAAGTAGTATGGGATCTTTATCCTGTCTGGACTTAACTTCAACAACCAAAGAAGAATCCGACCCACTTTGCATTACTACTCTTCCCTCATCTATATCAACCAACTGTACCCCTAACCGAGCTAGTTGGTGGATATCCTTTGACAGTTCCTTTTTTCCCTCTTCAACACGGGCCACACTCCTTATAGACAACCTGCTTAGGGAATCAGCCACTACATTGGCTTTGTCCGGGTGGTACATCACAATCATATCATAGTCCTTCAATAGCTCCAACCATCTTCTCCGACGGAGATTTAGATCCTTCTGACTGAGTACATACTGAAGGCTCGTGTGATCTGTGAAAACATCCACGTGAGACCCGTAAAGGTAGTGCCTCCATATTTTTTATGCAAACACCACTGCTGCCAACTCCAGGTCATGAGTTGGGTAATTCTTTTCAGGAATCTTGAGCTGTCTAGAGGCATAAGTTATCACTTTACCCCACTGCATCAGAGCACAACCGAGCCCAACTCTGGAAGCATCAAAATAAACAACTAATCCCTCTTTTCCTTCTAGTAAGGTCAAAAATGGAGCATTAGTGAGTCGAGTCTTCAACTCCTAGAAACCCTTCTCACACACATCTGACCACTGAAATTTCACCTTTTTTTGAGTCAACTTAGTCAGAGAAGATGCAATAGAGGAAAATCCTTCTATAAATCATCGGTAATAACTGGCTAGACCCAAGAAACTCCTTATTTCAGTTGGGAAGTAGGTCTCGACCAGTCTTTCACTGCTGCTATCTTTTGAGGATCTACCTAAATACTCTCACCCGAGACCACGTGACCAAGGAAAGTCAAAAACTTCAACCAGAATTCGCATTTGTTGAACTTAGCGAACAACTGCGGTCTCTAAGTGTCTGAAGCACTATTCTCAGGTGGTTAGCATGTTCTTCCTCATTCCTGGAGTATACCAGAATGTCATCGATAAATACAATGATGAACATATCCAGATACTACTTGAAGATTCTATTCATCAGGTCCATGAAAGTTGCGGGGGAATTCGTTAGTCCGAAGGACATAACCACAAACTCGTAATGACCATACCGAGTTTTGAAAGTTGTTTTTGGTATGTCACATTCTCTAACTCTTAGCTGATGATACCCCGACCTGAGATCTATTTTTGAGAAATAACTGGCTCCCTGAAGCTAATCGAATAAGTCATAAATCCTAGGTAGGGGATACCTGTTCTTGACAGTGACTTTGTTCAACTGACGATAATCGATACACATCCTAAGGGTACCATCTTTCTTTTGCACGAATAGTATTAAAGCATCCTAGGGAGAGATGCTGGGTCTGATAAAACCTTTATCAAGAAGGTCCTTTAGCTTCTGCTTCAACTCCTTAAGCTCAGCTGGAGCCATTCTGTAAGGAGAGATGGAGATGGGCTGAGTTTCTAGAAGAAAGTCTATGTCGAAGCCTTTTTCTCGTTCAGGAGGGATTCTGGGAAGATCTTCGGGAAACACATCAGGGAATTCGCTGACAATTGGGACTGACTGGATAGTTGGGGTCTTAGAGCTGGAATATTTCACTCGAACTAAATGATAAATACAACCTTTGTAAATAAGATTTCTAGCCTTAAGGTAGGAAATAAACCGACCCTTAGGCGCTGAACTATTTTCCGTCCACTCTAACACTGGTTCATTAGGGAATTGAAATCTGATGAATCTAGCTCTGCTGTCGACTGAGGCATAACCGGAGTGTAATCAATCCATGCTAAGAATGAGGTTGAAGTCAACCATGTCTATCTCTACTAGATCAGTTGGAATGACTTAATTCAAGATTGAGATTGGGCAATTTCTATACACCTGGATGGCTCTAACTAACTCGCCAACTGGGGTGGAGACTGAAAATGGTTCTGAGACGACCTCTAGACTGATATCAAACTAGACTGCTACATAGGGAGTCATGAACGAAAGTGTGGCTCCTGGATCTAGTAGGGCATACACGTCTAGATGAAAAAGGCGTAACATACCCGTGACCACGTCATGTGCGTTCTCCTAATACTGACGAGAAGACAATGCATAGAAATGGTTTTGGCATTGGCCACCATCCTTACCTGAAGTGTTGGCCTGCTGAGCTGGTCGGCCTACTGGAGCTGCTGTGGATTGTGATCTCCCTCGTCCAGTTGACGGGCATTCTTTAAGGCAGTAAAAAAGTTGTCCACAACCAAAATAACCCTCTTGACCCTGCAAACACTCCCCTGGATTGTTCTTCCCACACTTAGGGCAAGCTGGGTTGCAATTTCCTGTGCTATAGCTCTGGGACTGGGAACCAGATGATCCACCCCTCCGATCCTTACATGATCAGAAGGTAGGGGTGCTAGCTTAACTGAGTGTTGGAGCCCTCTGTTAATGCTGTTGTTGGCAGCTACTACCGCCATAATCTAATTGGCCAGTCCTTTCCCATTTGTTCTCCCGCTCCATGTCCTAGTTTTTCTGCCTCAATCTGCTGGGCATGAGCAATGAGGCTGGAGAGGTTGATATCCTTAATCAGCATTGATGTCTTGCACTCCTTGAGGACTAAATTCGAAACTCTATCCACAATCTTCAGCATGCGAGCCTTGGCTCGGCTACTATTTCTGGAGCATATTTAGACAACCTAGTGAACTCCAATGCATATTCTTCTACTATCATGTTGCCCTGCTTCAAGTTCATGAATTCCGCCACCTTAGCCTCCCTAAGCTCCCAGGGAAAGAATCTGCCTAGGAAGGCTATGGAGAACTCCTCCCATTCCACCAGTCCTGCTCCCGCTGGTCTCCCCTCCTTCCACTATTCATACCAGATTTGGGCTACCCCTTTCAGCTGATAGGCTTCCAAGTCGGCACTCTTTGAGGAACTGACACCCATGATCTAGGTGGTCTTTTTAATCTCGTCCACGAACTCCTGTGGGTCCTCTCCCACCTTAGCTCCGTGGAAAACTGGAGGGTTCATCCTGTTCGGATGTCTGGATGACTACACGCAAGTGCACGTGGTCGAACAAGTAGTAAGTGGCTCAAGTAAGCCAAGTATCGATCCCACAGGGACTGGACTAC
>JACEIK010008270.1:49731-64454 GCA_018107945.1 Datura stramonium
GGTATTTTCAGTATTTATGCTTTCAGATGGGGTCATTGTGCATCAGTATAGTTATACTTTTCAGATTTTACTAGCATGCTTTATATATCAAATGCATACCTCACATACTCAGTACATTCAAAGTACTGACTGCATACTCTCTGTGCTATATTGTCTTATGATATAGATTCAGGTACTCAGGCGCAACACCATAGCTAGATTCATTCCACTATTTACCAATAACTGCTAGTGGTGAATCCTCATCTTCCGAGGACTAGAGTTATCTTTCATTCATTTTGACTTTGTTCATGTTTTTAGTTTTAAACTTAAGAGTTAGATAGGGACTTATCCTAGTAGCTCATCAGTTAGTAGAGGCTTTCTCACATGGAAGTAGTATTTTCATCTCTATGACTTAGTGTTATTTACCAGTTTATTCCATTTTTCATAAATTAATGTTTTATAATCCAGTTAGCTTCTGCTCAATTCTTTATAAATGTTGTATCATGTTAGAAATATGCGATGTGATGGGTTAGCTTGGGGTCAGTTGTGGCTCTAGGCACTGTGTCACATCCTAGGGTATAGACTCGGGCCGTGACAAAAAGAATCTAAGAAACTTGACTACTTCAAGAGAGTTGGTTATTTTCCAACATAATATCCCTAACTGTGAATGCATTGATCCATAGTCTGTAAAGTTATTCTTAACTACTATACATATGTTTTTCTACGAATATTTTTGCGTAGCATCATATTAGTACCCTTGCAAAAATCCTTTAACTAAAAAGTCCTCCATCCCTCTAAGTTTATGAGTTTACCGACCCAACATATATACCGAAAAGTCATATAGTGAATTCTCTTCTCGTGGCCTCAACTAATATTATTGATTCTCTTATCTAATCAATTGATCCTCTCAAACTTACACTTGTCTTCAAGACATTGACATTGTATCATTTTATTAATGAATTGTTGACTTGTGATTGATACACAGGTCATAAGATTGTCGTATAACCAAGATGATGTTGAAGTATTCTTTCCAAATCACCCATCGAGCGAAGAATCGTTGCTATACCCTACCTCCTCAATTGTTTTCTTCAAAGTTGCAACACTTATTACCTGATTATATTGCTAATCACATCATGATATCTCATACTATACCTAATAACATTATCTCCCCTTACCGATGTATATATTTGAGAATGTGTCCTCACCAATAGTGAGAGAATGAAATAAAAAAGTTTAAACCTTATACTGAATCACGTACACACAATAAGGAATGAAATAATGAAAGTTTTCTAAAGTCCAATAGCCTTTCGAAGAAAAGTAGGAAGTCTCTGTACCAATCTACAATACGCTACTAGACTCCGCTCTTGTACTTAGGGGGACTTATGAACTATGCTCTAATATTATGTTGTCATGAATAAAAATAACATTGAGATGGGAGGGAACCCATTATCCCCGTAGTAGAACCCCATTTATTTATTGACCAATTAACAATTTAAATATTGTACAAATAATATAAAAATAAGTAACTAACTTTTATAAATGCAAAATAGATGTTTCACGACCCACATAGTGAGTCGTGCAAGCACCTACACAGATTCTGACTCGATAGGAGAACCCCTTTCCAACCCAATGTATAAGATAATCCAAATATTGATAAATGTATATAATACAAAATATTTCAACAATTATAATAAAATTACGCTTCCGATCCATGACTCCCCAAGATCTAGTATAGAAAGGTACAAGATCCCTAACAAAATATTCGACAACATAAAATGACATAGCTTTTTCTGCAGAGAAGAATACGAAAGCTGACGCTGAGTACTGCACATCAATCATGAAACTTCAAACCTGCCACCACCTATACCAAGAAAAAGATGTAGCAAAGTAGTATCAGTACACCACATGTACTAGTATGCATCATCGACCGACTAAGATTAGTTCACATAACAACATATAATGCAATATGCAATTGACTTAATAAATATATCCACTACTCAAACTTATATTAAAATCCATTGGGTTTACTAGATACATTATCACCACTTATAACTCATTAATGTTCATACAAGCACTCTACCACTTTAGCCCTTATTTTAACTCCTAATATGTTTCTCTTACCTAGCTGCAGTGGGTACTTTAATCGGTACAACGGTCTCGCGACAACGACAACTTGCCCGCTGCAGCGCTATCTTAATTTAGGCAGTAACCCGGTTTCACTGATGCTTACCCTTTTTCATCCCACCATATAACATTACAAACACATCTACTTCATCTACCCTTCCATTATCACTAACCAATTCCTTTTCTATTACTTATTGACCTATTTATTTACTTACAAGGTTAACTTACCCTCTTTAATTTAATATATTACTAATATAGTTAAACCAGCGATCTCGCCGTGATTCACTACCATTGTTAAATCTATCAGGTTACCATCTATCACCCAAAAGACCACTTTGATCAAACATTCAATCACAATATAAATAAATAGCTCAAATACACAAAGAAAGCATTAAACCTACCGATGGAGTTATGTCCTCCACAATTTAAGTACATGCATGTACCTATATCTCCTCTATTTCATATCATACCTCCACACCACAATCATGTCATGAAGTACCATACCTGTACCGTGTTACCATCCTTTTCATTTCAGTCGTATGTATATCATGCCATACCCGCACAATCTTTGTCTCGCAATCATATCATAGGTGATATGTGGGGCACACACCTCTATCATATTACTATACACACACTCCAAAGGGTCTTATGTTTTCCTTTCCAATCATGACCTACAGGGTCTCTAGTAATCCATGTTCTATACACCCAGCCATATGAGATCTTCATCATACATGTCTGTGTACTCACATCTGTACACCTAGCCATATCAACATTTAGTCATACCTATCTGTGTACTCACTCATACTGCTTGCCCGGATGCTCAGCTCAAACACGAGCCACTCATATATAAGTCCTCACTCACGGCTTGATCATACTAATTTGCTCATCCAGGTTCTCATTTCGACCCCAGGCCTCTCATTCCAACATGTAGATAATTTACCTTCCGATATTTCATACCACTTTTCTTTCTTACTCGATTATCACAGACTCCACTCCTCATTTCAAGACACAACATATCATAGTTCAAATATCAACAAAGTCACACACAAACAAGAATTACGCATCACCAACAATAACACATCATAGTTTGAGGCCATTTCATAACTAGTTAATTGTTACATCATTTATATCCGAACGTCCCATGATGAGGTGCAAACTGGCCTACTTGTGAGATTGGGCTTCGTTGCAGCTCTATTATTATGGTCTTGCTACAGCAGTTGCAAGACCGTTGTAGAAATACTGCTCATGCAGAACTTTGACCAGTTCTTCTCCAAGATTTCCCATGAATTGTTTCTTCGTAATTTCTTACCCACTATGTATGCTTCATTGATCCATCACCAAAATCACTTTACCTTCTTCCTTAAACAATGACAATCAAATTGACACTAACCAACAATCATAGAATACAACGTAGACAAAGAGAACTTTCTAGCCCCTTAGATCTCTTTCTCACACAATTCATTGGTCATGATTCAAGCCATGCAAATGAATATATCCCACCACTCAATGTTCAATCTCCCCATTATATAATTGAACATTCATGACTGACTAGTTCAATATTATAATTCAGAAGAAAGGAGTATATATATATATATATATCAACNATATCAACAAGTAATGTGCTATGACCAATACACATAAAATCAACCCACTCTCATATACACCATTATCTAAAGTCTACACCCATTTAAAAACCATATCCTACAGAATTTCACATCATGGGGATGTCACCACTTTTTCCCTATTCATCAATGACACATCAAGTATACATATGAATATATTCGCTAATTAAAGTCTGACACGAAGGTGGGTAAGCCATAGCCTACCTGGGTGCCAAGGTATCATCGAGATATTTCCAGTTGTATGCTTCCATATACTTCTGAGTTCTTGCAGAGAATTATAGCTACGGATGGTGAAGTCTTGCTTTCTCTAGCCTCCTAGTTTCTCTCCTTGTTCCAAAATTCTAATTTTTATTTTCTAGGCATTTTTATTCATCCCCCTTTTGAGAATAGGTTTTTAAATCCTAACAGGGTCAGGATTGTGGAATTCTGATCTGCGTCACCCACGGCGAAAGACATCCTTACACTTGGGCTCATGCAATTTTTAACTTGGCTCATCCAAAATGGTACATCTCATAATCTTTTAATTTGGGGGACTTCGCTCTAGCTTGCGAAAAATTTTAATTCACCCAAGACGAGGTCATCGGGTGTTATAACGATCCGAAGGGTCATTACATTAGATACTAATTAAAAATTCATTTTTCCCGAATAGCCGTACAGTATAGGCAAGGGTCTTTTAGTCATCCTATGTTGATCCTGACACTATTCATAGTTCCAATGCTTTTAGTCGGCATGGGGGTCGTATCGATGTTTGTTTCTCGGCCCTTAGACTGATCATCGTAGCATCCCATTATTACACATTATCCTTATACTCATTTAATATATACCAAATAAGTCCTCAAGGAATTTAAATATCTCCACTCGTTCTGACCGAGAATCAAGCACAAATTATGCATTTTCCCTTCTGTAATGCTTCTGAATAATCTAAATGTTATTCGAGTATGTAACCTTCATGGAGATATGCACCCAATGATACCCATATTGCTATATTTATTTTTGGTATGAAAAATTTGATGAAAAGGCCACTAGGAGCTCCTGAGCCCAACCTAAAATTTTGTTTCAGAATATGCTTATCCAAAATGAGTTAAACCTCAACTCTTACAACACCTCTCTTAATCCCATTTCTCTATTATTATTGTCGGGAGGAATCTCAGTACTTCGCGATATAGGAGTGATATCACTCAAGAAAGGCCCATTCAGGCAAAAGGGACAGTCACAAAGGAGGTCCCATCATGGCTACATTGGCGCGTAGTTCTGAGACTCGGGGTATGCTTGGACCCCGGGTCTACTTAGTATTAAATACTACTCTGAAAACATATATAGTTCTCATAGATTGATAGGGAAACATATATGAGATTCATGGGCTAGTTAAATCATCATAATCATAAGCATGCTTGAAATACGTGGACTAGCCATAAAATAAGGCCTGTGAGTCGGCCATAATCATAAATCCATAAATCATAAAATTCATGCATACTTGTAAAAAATGTATATACGTGATATCTCATAAATCCATGGTAAGTACTTGAGAGAAATCATATCATAAAGCATAAATCATAGTTAGGCTAATTTAGATCAAGATCATAACGAAATCATAACTTTACTTTTCATAAAAACATGCATCATTGGGCATAATTAGATTTAAACTCAAATCTATCAATTTATATTCAAAATAGTCATAAAAGTCTTCCCATAGATCATAAAATATGATTCAATACATGGAAGATATTGACCCATCGATAGATCATATAGAATTTCACAAGAATTGACATAAATTTGATGCATCATGAAACTTGGCCTTTGAAATTGGAATTCATTAAATTTGAGAATAGTTTAGGGTATGAGAGTGAAAGAGGATATCATTCATATCCTCATATACCTGGGTAAGTTGATTCAATTTCATATCCTCACATACCTGGGTAAGTTTATTCTACTCCCTCCCTTTATCACCTAAAGGAAATTGAAGAAAAATTTAGGAAGAACCTTGATGAACTATGCTTGATTACTCTCTAAACCCTCAAACTTGCATGCATGAGCTTTGAATAGGCCAGAAAGACTTAACCCACCTTAATACACTCTATTCTAGGCTTACAATATAATTAAGGCCTTAGAATCATAAAAATTATGGAAAAGCCCTTAATAAACTCGTAGGAAAAAACAGACTACCAGTCCCAATGAGGGACTGGATGAGTCATTTTCCATGGCCATGACTCGTGGTCTTCATCCATTTCCTCCATTAGAAATTTAATCTAGGTTGTCACCACGAGGCACACTACAATTCGTTACCGGTGACCAACGAGTCGTAGTGACCAATCTGTTAGGTGCACTTCCTATTCTTCCTCTTCCTTCAACCATCCTTGACCATAGGTGACTTAACCAATCATGGGGCTAACCACGACTCATGGTCACACCCATGGTCACCCCAAACTTAAAATCTCCAATTAAGTCCAACTCCTCACCATGAGTCACTTAACAACTCGTGGTCATCCTGACGAGTCACTGGATGACTCGTCCTGTGACCTGGTGCAGAAAATCCTACTTTTCTCCATTTCAACTCCCGAGTCTGATCTTAGGGTTTTCGGGGCATTACAATATCTCCCTCTTGGGAACATTCATCCTTGTATGTTGGAAAACATATAGAAAAGCAGAGAAATGCAATCATCATATTCAAATATTTATCATATAAGTTGAAAACTGACAGAATGACTGCCTCTGAACTGAACTACATGTTTGAACTGAATTCACGAATCATACATATATTCTATGACATGAAAGAATTTGGGACACATGAACTGAACATTACTCTTAATAGAGTTTTAGGGAAAAAGTTGATACCTCAAGTTGGAATTGAGCCGGAAGGGAATAGATGTGGGTATCTAGCTATTATATCTGTTTCGGCTTCCCACGTAGCTCCGTCAACATGTAGATTCCTCCATAAAATGTTAACTGAAGCTACTTCTTTGTTTCTTAACCTTCGAACCTAACGGTCCAATATTTCCACCGGAATCTCTTCATAACTAAATATGTCTTTGTCGCGCCCCACCTTGGGAGGCATGACTGGCACCTAATGCCACACTGGATCTGGGCTGACCTAGATGAGCATGGGAACCTTTGGTGCCTACCAACGACCTAAAATCAAACAAAAAGCTGCTATATCTTGGCTGTAAACACAACCTCGAGCGGACAAGGCAACACAACACCTGTAAAAAGAAAAGAGCTAACCCAGCCAATATAACATTAATAGGATCCTATTGGGCCGACAAGACTATCATGTTGTCTAGTTATAACAAAAAGGAAAATAAGCAGCTATAATAGGCCCTACATGGCCAACACATAAAATAAGACATACATGGGCCCCACATAGCCAACAACAACCAACTAACTGAATACTATCATATGCAAGCCTCTAGGAGTGGAAATGTTGGTCGAGACAGGGCCCCAGCCCACCCAAATGCTAAAAAAATAGAAAATAGATAACCTTTACAACATGGAAACTTCGAAAAAAGGATCTGGCCGAACTTCTGACTCAGAACGACTGCTAGGAGATACTGAAACCTGTCTATCTAAACCTGCAGGCAAGTATGTAATGCCCCATAGTTGGGTGTCAGTACAATATGTACCGAATATGTAAGGCAGTAATAGAAAGCTAAACACACGCAGATAAATCACTAAAAGTTAATAACGAGGAGAGGAAGAAATTAACATGTAAGCTTTCTTATCCATAACCTATATCTAGTAAAACACTACACGTATATGAGCTAAAAAGGTACAACTATACACTCATAATCTATAACAAGTAGGAAAGAATACAAACAAGAACCTCACCTGACCCCCATAACCTTGGAAGGTACAACCAACACAAAATAACTCGCTTGGGGCACCCATAAGCCCTGACGAGCTCACTTCAATTATATACCCCTAACTATGTCAAAATGAGTCAACGGGTAACTATAGGCAACCTGATGGTCCCCTGGGTCTGCAACTGAGCCCACTCGGTCCTTGTAGCTGTGTCTAAGTCCGGTGGACTCCTGCAACTTCACCCTGGGCACCAGGCTCGACGAGGGTCAGTGATGCCAATACAACATAAATATAAAATTCCAGCCATGGAATGGACTGTAATATGGCCCTTGGGCGTCATCATAGTCCCTTGGGACTCTATATAGCTCCTTGGAGCAATCTATATAGCCCCGTAGGCAACAACACAGCTACTAACCCTAAGTTTTGACAACGGAAGGCTATATAGGGTAGGTCATTCCCAATCAATATACTGCATTTTAGTCTACATCTAGCCACTCAAATGGCGTAAGTCGCTCCTAAGGTGTAGTGCAACCGCCACTCACCCCTAGAATAGCCTATATAGTTGCTAATAGGCACAACCCTTGTGCCTATATCTGATCAGAGGATCCTGATAGTGATCATCATCTCTAATGGTCTAGACCGGATAGGGAGAGATCTAGAGTGGCCTAAACAATACTTTGAATATCATGCTAGGACAGTGATAGCTCATAAGCGAACGGTAAGGTCGCGGAATACCAACTATTTAGTTTCTTTGCCAGAACAACTGTAGGGCTGTTACTGATCGGACATGCTCCACAACAGTCAGCCCCTAACCTTCCCCAGGAAGTTTACTATAATTTTTAGCCTGAAGGTAACATTGCAGTACTTTGGTTCTATTCCTTTAGATCTTAACTTGGTCTGTTTAGATTTCATATATCTTCCCTGGCGATTCCTAACCTTGTAGGTAGTTTATCTAAACTTAGTGCTATACCTAGGAAGCCAAAATATCTGACCCAGGAGTTGAAATAGAGAACTTTTGAAATTTGACATCAGGTCACAGAACGGGTCATGAAGTGACCCATGGGGGCAGCCCACGATTCGTAAGGTGACTCGTGCTGAGGCTCAAGGGGTGAGTTTGAAATTTGGGATTTAAGGTCCCCACTGATGTGACCATGAGTCATGGTTAGACCCCACGACTCGTTGAGTCAGTCGTGGGAAGGGATAGCTTAGAAGGAGAAGAAATAAGGCAGTGTACCCCACGGGAGGTCCCAATGAGTCATGGTAAGTCACCACGATTCATGGGGTGGGTCGTGAGCAGCATGATGGAGCAAAGTAAAAATACCAAGCAGTGTATGTGATGAGTGATGACCACAAGTCATGGTCACCTGAAATGATTCGTGATGTCCGTCGTGACAAGCCCTAGATGATTTGTTAGGCAGTGCACTTAATGGATGATGCCACGAGTCATGGCATGAAGTGACGAGTCGTCATGTTCCTCGTGGGGATTAGCAGGCAGTTAATTTCTACGAATTCAGTAAGGTCTTTTTCATAATACCTATGATCCTAAGGCTTAAATTACATCATTTTAAGATATGAACAGTGGGTTTTAAGAGGGGAAAACCTATTCTAAGTCATTCCTACTCATGCATGCAAAGATAGAGAGTTAAAGAGGTGATCAAGCTTGTTCTTCTTTAAGTTCTCTTTAATTCTTCCTTGGGAAATCAAAGAAGTATAAGAAATAGTTGTAATCAGGAATGTAGGGTTATGAGTGGTTGAATCCTTTCACACTTATACCCAATCCCTCTCTAAATCATGAATTTCCTATGTCAATTCTATGGGGTTTCAACCATTTGCATGAAATTCCTAATTCTCTCAATGGTTATGATTTAAATATGTTTCTACTATTGAATTATGATTCATGGAAAAGTTTTAGATTGTTTTCAATTAAAAATCATGTTCAAGCTTTATAAATTTAAAATGCCCATTTATGAGAAAATCAAGAAGGTTGAGATTTATAGTGAATGTTCATGTATGATGGAGTATTGATGATGAAAGACATGTTATTAAGTTACCCATGTTTTTAATCATGCTTTCAATGTGAATTGAGTATTTTCAAGCATGTAAAATATTGGACAATGCCCACATGTTCAAGTATCATTTATAAATTAAGCTTACCACATGATTTTGGAGCAAAGACTCTTAATTATTTTTCAGCTTGTGGTATAGTTTGAGCTAATGCTTCTCATATGGATAATTTCATATTTGAGAACTATTTTATTATTGATCTTCATCAATAGACAATGGTGAGTTTCGTTGAAAAATAATGGAGAGCATATGCATGTTTTGGGAGTAGTGTCTAGCACCGAGTGGGCTAAGGGTCGATCACCCTATGCCTCAGAACTACGCGCCAACGNATATATATTACTTTGGGACCTCCCTTGTGAGCTATCCCCTTCCCCGATTGGGCCACGAGTTTGATTTCAATATCATGGCATCGTCCTTAGCCCTGGAAAGGCTTTGGACGGCTCTGCCCACTTTAGTGTAATAGTTGGGACCACGTAGATCTATCGTGTTATATCGGTTAAATGCGAGTCTCCCATTGTCATCATGATTTCATTTATGCATATTCATCATTCATGATATATATATCTATATATGTTCTAAAGTAGGTTTGACTCAATGTTCAGTTTTACTCATGACTATCAAACTTCAGCTTTGCGTCAATAGATCAGTTATGATGTTATGTCATGTTGAGATCATGTTTTCAGAAAGATAACATGAAATCCCTATTCTCAGATTTTTGTTTTCTTTATGCTTTACATTATGCATGTTTTTAATGATTTTACCTATTTAAGCGATTTTATTTACCTTGCATACTCAGTACATTCAACGTACTAACTGCATACTCTATGTTGTATCATTTCATGATAAAGGCCCCGACACTCAAACTCAGCCCCATTCTTAGCCAACCTTCAAGAGTTAGCATCCTATGCTTGTGGTGAGTCCTCATCTCTCGAGGACCATGATTTTATTAGATTCCTCTATGTATTTCCAGTTTTCAGCTTTATTGAGTTAGTTGGGGTATTGTCCCATCAACTCATTAGACTTAGAGGCTTTTCAAACAATGGATGTATTCAGTTTCAGATTGTGTATTCTGATGTTATGTTTGTTTCAGACTTCCGCTAAGACTATTATGTTAATTCTTCTGTTTTGTTGATTCAATTAGATGAATGCTTATTCCATGGGTCGACTTAGGGTCTATCGAGGCTCCTTATCCTGTATCTCGATCCGAGCCTCTGTTCGGGTCATGACAAACTTGGTATTAGAACAATAGGTTTGAAGTGTCCTATGGTGTCTGAAAGCTACGTTAAGTAGAGTCTTGTTAATGGGTGTGAAGCGCACCACACTTATGATGAAGAGGCTACAAGATTCTTAGGAAATGATCCCTTCTTTCATGATCCATGTCGTGCGATAAAATGTCTCCCTATCCTTCTAACTCATGCTATTCACGATTGCAAAATCATGGCTCCCTGCAGAGTAAATGGTAGGAGGAATGGGAATGGAAAAGGCCATGAGGATGGCAACGGAGATGGGTACCAGCTAGCCCCACCAGCCTAGGAGCACCATGCACCGGAGTCGGTTGCCTATGCTGAATTTAGGGCTGCTATTCATATGCTTGTGCAGGCCTTGACCGCTCAGGTCAATCAGTAGGTAGTTGCGCATGTCCCGCAAAATGGAAATGCCACGGCGGCTCGATTCAGGTATTTCTTAAGAATAAACCCGCCAGAGTTCCTTGACCATGAGGACCCGCATTAGTTTATTGATGAGATTGTGAAGATCACCTAAGTTATTGGGGTGAATGGAGTTGAGTGTGCGTAGTTGGCCTCATACCAGTTGAAAGGGGTCGCACACATCTAGTTTCAAATATGGAAAGATAGTAGGGCCACTAGAGCAGGCCCTGTCACTTGGGAAGAGTTCCATGTTGCGTTCCTAGATCGATTCTTCCCTTGTAAGATGAGGGAGCTGAAGGTAGCCGGGTGAATCTTAAGCAAGAGAGAATGATGGTGCAGGTGTATACCCTTGAGTTTACTCACTTATCAAAGTAGACCACAGAGTTAGTGGTTGATCAGAGGGAGCGGGTGAGAAGGTTTGTTCATAGGATTGCAGGATTGCTATACATTACTAGGATATGGATTTCCCTCGGATAGTCTTGTATGCCCAGCAGATGAATGTGGCGCATATGAGGGAGAGAGAGACCAAGAGGGCCAGGACTAATAGCCATAGATTCTCTCAGTCGAGGTCAGGAGGTGGGCACCAACAGTAGACCCACTAGAGATCTTTAGCCCAGCATCTTAAGCATTGAGTGTTCCATCCAAACATAGGCATGACTAGAGAGGGCGAGCATTAGGCTCTAGGGGTCAGAGCAGCAGACCCCTAGAATCTAGCATCCTCATTCGTGACAGGTGTGGTCGGGGGCACACGAGCCAGTTCTTGGTAGGTTCAGGTGCTTGTTTCGAGTATGGGAATCCCAGACATATGCTTAGAGATTGCCAAGAAGCGAGACAGAGCCATGATGGAGGTCGAGGCCCAGCTTCTAGTTCAGCAGCTCCAGCAGCTCGTCCCTCCCAACAGGGTGCTTCGACAAGTTCAGCTGGCGGTCAGTGCCAGAATAGATTCTATGCCCTTGCATCCCGTCAAGAGCAGGAGACTTCCCCCAATATGATTACTGGAATGTTATGAGTTTTTCATCTTGATGTATTTTCTTTGTTAGATCTAGGGGATACCTTGTCCTTTGTGACACCTCATGTGGCTAGTAATTTTGGAGTCAGTTTCGAAGTTTTATCAGAACCCTTCTTAGTCTCCACTCCAATAGGTGATTCAGACGTAGCTAGACGGGTGTATAGAGGTTTCCCGGTCACAGTCCTTTATAAATTCACCTCAGCAGATCTAGTAGTGTTAGCCATGACCGATTTTGATGTTATCCTCGGCATGGATTGGCTATTTGCATTTTATGCCTCAGTTAATTGTAGAACCCGGGCAGTAGAGTTCAGATTTCTGGGTGAGCCAATCTTAGAGTGGAAGGGCAATCCAGTTGTGCCTGTAGGTCATTTCATTTCCTACCTTAAGGATAGTAAGATGATCTCTAAAGGTTGTGTGTACCATCTAGTTAGGGTTAAGGATGTTGAGTTTGAGACCCTGACTATCAAGTCAGTCCCAGTAGAATGTGAGTATCCAGATGTCTTCCCAGATGATCTACCGAGAATCCCTCCTGAGCGGGAGATTGATTTTGGTATTGACCTTTTTCCCAACACACAACCTATACCTATTCCTCCCTAAAAAATGGCTCCAGCTGAGCTACAAGAGTTAAAGGAGCAATTAAAGGATCTTTTGGATAAGGGTTTCATTAGGCCGAGCAAGTCTCCATGGGGTGCACCAGTTCTATTCGTCCGAAAGAAGGATAGTTCTCTTCGGATGTGCATTGACTATCGGTAATTGAACAAAGTCACTGTCAAGAACAGGTATCCTCTACCCAGGATTGATGATTTATTTGACCAGCTTTAGGGTGCCAAGTGTTTTTCAATGATAGATCTATGATCCAGGTACCATCAGCTCAGATTTCGAGAGAGCGGCATCTTGAATAGAGCCTTCAGGACGCGATATGGACATTATGAGTTTGTAGTTATGTCTTTTGAACTAATGAAAATGCTCCTGCAGCTTGTATGGACTTGATGAACAGTGTGTTCAATCCATATTTGGATGCGTTCATGATTGTGTTTATTGATGAAATCTTGATATACTCTCAAAGTGAGGAGGAGCATGCCAACCATTTGAGAATAGTGTTACATACTCTCAAGGATCACTATTTATATGCCAAATTCAGCAAGTGCGAGTTTTGGTTGAATTTCGTGGAATTTTTGGGCCATGTGGTATCCAGAGAAGGCATACAGGTAGACTCTCAATAAATAGAAGCAATGAAGAATTGGCCTAGACCAGTGAATCCTTCGGATATCCAAAGCTTTTTGGGCTTAGCAGGCTACTACTGAAGATTTGTTAAAGGTTTCTCATCTATTGCAGCACCCTTGACTGAATTGACCCAGAAGAAGGTGAAATTCCAATTGTCGGAGGCTTGTGAGATGAGCTTTCAGGAGTTGAAGACTCGACTCACTTCAGCACCGGTGTTAACCCTACAAGAGGGTACTGATAGGTTTGTGGTGTATTGTGATGCTTCAAGGATCAGACTTGGGTGTGTATGATGCAGCATGGAAAGGTTATAGCATATGCCTCCAGACAGCTGAAAGTTCATGAGAAGAATTACCCGACCCATGATCTAGAATTGGCCGCAGTGGTATTCCCCTTGAAGATATAGAGACACTATTTGTACGAGGTCCACGTGGATGTGTTTGCAGATCATAAGATTTTACAATATGTGTTTACCCTGAAGGATCTCAATCTTCGGCAAAGGAGATGGTTGGAGCTGATCTTGGGCAGAATTGCATTCCCAAGTGATACTCAAATGCTTCATTTCGTCTTGTTTATCGATCGTTATGTGTGCATTATCATGTGATTTTTAGTTAAAATGTGAATTTATACTAACCAACATGATTAGTGTTGTTTTGCAGGTAAAATGGAATTTTGGGAGGCTAAGATACATGTTGGTAAAAATTGGGATTGGGCTTGGAAAAAAGGAGTGGAAAAGGTCAAGGAAGAGAAGCAAAAATAAGGGCTCCGCGATGGAGCCGTGTCACGCTACCATCGCGGAGGCATTCTTCCTCGAGTGATTTAATTTTGGCAATTTCCAGTGAAGGCTCGCGTTACCTCTGTGACACATAGGTAATTCCACGCGATGCAAGCCGTGGCACGTTGAGTACAATTACTTGGGACATCAATTTCCAGTGTAGGTGTGCGATAGCACCATGGCATGTTGGCCAGTCTCCGCGATGCAGGCCGTGGCACGCCGAGGTGAAAATTCATAGGAGCCAAATTCCAGAGAGGGTCTGCGATACCCTCGTGGCATGGAGGGAGGGCTCCGCGATACACTCCGTGCCACGTTGCTTGTTATTCTGGGAAAAATTCTCAATACTATAAATAGAACACTTAGGTTTATTTTTAAACATTCTGACTTAGTTGAGCAAGAACGTGGGTTACAGACAGTTGAGGGGACGAAAATTCTAGGGTTCTTCTCTATCTCTTTCTCTTTTATCTCAATTGTTTGTATGATTTATA
>JACEIK010008271.1:23817-57058 GCA_018107945.1 Datura stramonium
CTGAGTCTTGGGGTTGTATTTTTTTAATTTACGTACTCGTTTTCAATTATATTTCCTTCGATATGAACATGTTATTATCTTACTTTTGCAATTATTTACTTTAAGTTACAAATTGTTGGGTGGTGGTTTAGCTGACCTACCAGAGTGTGAGTGTAGATACCATTATGACTCTTGTGAATTTTTAATCATGACAACTCATACGCTATCAAATAAAACCCCATGCTAGTAGGTTGTAACACTCCAAAAGTCCCTAAGATCAGATCCCAGACTTGGAGTTAAACCAGCAAAAAATCTGAAAATTGCCTTAGGACTGACCGTACCACGAATCATGGTATGTAGGTATGGCCCGTGGTAAGTGCTCATGATAAGAGGTTCAGAGAAGTCTTCAGGGAGTTTTTAATGACCACGAGCCACAGTACGACCCATGGTATAATGGTATGAGCCGTGGTATCCTTCCATGGGAAGAACTTCAAGGATTATGCAAGATGGATCCATTGACCACCAGTCATAGGATGACTCATGATAAGGAACAATGAGTCATGGTATAGGGTCGTCATATAAAGATTAGAGAATGAGAAATTTGGCCCAGCATGAGACGGATGATTACCAGGAGTTATAGTGACGACCAACGACTCGTGGTGTGAGTTGTGGTCACTGCGCGAGCAGTTCTTAATACAGATTCCTTGGGGGCATTTTCGTAAGTTCCCACTCTTTTAATTCCTAAACTACATTGTATTGGCATATTTTTTAGGGGAATTAAAGGGAAATAGTCAACATTCTCTTCTCATTCTCTCTTTGACTCTCAAATACATCGTAGAAGTTCAAGGATTCTCTCAAAGCTAGGTTAGGGTTTCTTCTCCAAGCTCTAAGAATTCAAGCTCTAGCAAGGGAATCCCCTTCACCAGGTATATGAAACTTCAACAAGGGTTTTCTTCCACCCTTGTGTCCTAATTATTTTCAGAAACCCTAGCAAGTTAAATCTCTCTTGAATTCATGACTTAGGATTTTCATTCCATGTTGAATTCGCTTATCTTTTCTCTATGTTTTAAGGTTTTCATGACTAGAATTATGTCATATCCATGATGTTATTTTCATCCTGTATAGTATTTATCCATGATCTTTATTTTTGAATAATTTTAGAAATTTTCCCTCATGAGCTAGCATTATTTTCAAATAGTATGATCAGTCAAAGTACTCAAGATTTTTCTCAAGAAATATGCATTTATGCTTCATAGTATTATCAGTTTATTAGGTCCTATAGACTCTTAGGACACTTTCAGATAAAGTAGTTTTGACTTAGTCTTAGGGAATCAGATTTTTGAGATTTTGCCTCATGAGCTAGGATTATTTTCAAATAGCATAATTAGTCAAAGTACTCATGATTGTTCTCAATAATTATGCATTTATGATTCACAGTATTATAAGTATTCTAAGTATTATTAATATTATCAGTTTATCGAGTCCTATAGACTCTTAGGACACTTCTAGATAAAGTAGTTCTGACTTAGTCTTAGGGAATCAAATTTTGAGCTATCAGTACATACCTATATACATGTGTGTGTGTCTGTGTGTGTATTCAATTAGGAGTAGGACTTAGCACAAAGTGGGTCGGGGTTTAGTGCATCCATATTCCCAGAACTATGTGCCACCTTAGGTATTAGCTGGAATGGGCCTCAACTTAGTGATAACGTAGCCATGCCTTTATACCCTCTCAGGGTATATTGGGTCCTATTGATGGGGCATATACATCGGACTCCACTTTTATCTCACATAGTTATATGTCAGTTAACAAACTCTCCCACGGTACAGTTATAGTATTCAGTTGCAGTCATAGTTCCAGTTTTTAGTGCTTGTACATGACCCTAAAACCAGTTTCACTAGCACTTTTATCATCTCCATATTTTCATGCTACTTTTAGTATTTATGCATTCAGATAGGGTCATTGTACATCAGTATCTGTTATACTTTTTAAGTTTTGAGCATATCTCACATATCTAGCACGTTCGAAGTACTAATTGTATATTCTCTAAGCTATATCATCTTAATATAGATTTAGTTACTCAAGCACAGCATCGCAACTAGACTCCTTCCAGCATTCACCAGTAACTGTCAGTGGTGAGTCCTCATCTTTCAAGGATTGGAGTCATTTTCTTGATCTCAGTTGTTTTATCTTGTTTTAGTTTTCATACTTTGGGGTTAGCTGGGTACTTGTCCTAGTAGCTCATCAGTTATTACACGCTTTCAAGCAGAGTTATATTAGTTTCAGCTTATGAGACTTTATTGTTTTATCAAATACATAAATGAATGGTTTGTATTTCAGTTAGCTTCCACACAATTCTCTAGTTGATTCATATCATGCTAGTAGTATGCTATGCCATGGTTAGCTTGGGGTTACTTGTTACTCTAGGCACTATATCATGTCCCGGGTGTAGACTCGGGTTATGAAAAACTTGATATCAGAGCATCAGGTTTTATATGTGTCCCAGGGTGTTTGAAAGTCGCGTTAAGTAGAATCTTTTTCATGTGTGTGAAGTGCGTCACACTTACGAGGAAGAGGCTATGAGATGTTTTAGGAAATTTCCCTTCTTTTATGATTCTTATAGTGTGATAGAGTGTGAAACTCTAAAATATCCTTCTAACTCATACTCTACACATTTATAAACAATGCCTCCTAGAAGAACTAACGAAAGAAGGAACAGGAATAGGAATCAGCAAGCCCCGCCAACTCTAGTAGACCCTCTGAATGAGAATGTAACTCATGCTGAGTTCAAGGCTGCATTTCAAATGCTTTCCTAAGATATGACCAACCAGGTCAATCAATAGGTTGTTGCACCTGCAAATTCGAATGGAAGTATTGTTGCTGCCAGAGTTCGAGACTTCACTCAGATAAATTCCCCAGAGTTTCAAGGGTCTAAGATGGATGAGGTCCCATAGGACTTCATTGAATAGATTCATAATATCACCCAGATCATGGGTGTTACCTCCATCTAGAGTGCAAATTTGGTCGCATATCAACTGAAGAGAGTGGCCCAGATATGGTATAGACAATGAAAAGAGGGAAGACATATTCGTGTAGGCCCAGTGAAGTGGGATGAATTCATAACTGTATGTCTGGATAGATTCTTAGCCCATGAGCTGAGGGAAGCTAAGGTAGAGGAGTTTATCAATCTGAAGCAGAACTCCATGACGGTTCAGGAATATGCCTTGAAATTTACTCAATTCTCTAGATATTCTACAGAGATAGTTGTTGAACCCAGGGCTCAAATGAGCAAGTTCATTTAAGGTGTTTTAGACCTAGTAGTCAAGAAATGTAGGACCACCATGCTTATCAGTGACATGGACATTTCCAGACTTATGATCCATGTCTAGAAGATTGAGGAGGAAAAGTTAAAGGAAAAGGAAAGGAAGCAAAAGAGGGATAGAATAGGACAATTTGACTACTCACGGCAAAGGTCGAGTGGTGGAAATTGCTCATAGCATAAGCAAAGATCTTTAGCTCCAGCACCCTCTTCAGCCAGTGCTCGTTCTCTCAGACGTCGTGCTGATTGGAAAGGTAGAGCATCTGGCTCTAAGTCTCAGAGCATATCTTCAGCAGCCGCACTTTCCCGGCATGTCCTAAGTGTGGTAAGAACTACCCCGATGAGTTCCATCTCGGCAAAGAGGGTTGTTTTGGTTGTGGATAATTGGACCATAGATTGAAGGATTTCCCGTCAACAGGACATGGAAAGACTAAGTATACTACATCAGCATCCCCTTTAGGTCGGCCAGCTCAATAGAGTACTACTTCTAGAAAATGTGGTAGTCAGCACCAGAACCGCTTCCTTGTTTTCTTTTTAGGATCAGGAGAACTCACCAACGTAGTCACTAGTATATTATGACTCGTTCACATTGATGTTTATGCATTGTTAGATCCATGAGCCACACTCTCTTTCATGAATACTTATATTGCAGTACAGTTTGATGTTAGTCCAGAAATCCTTTCACAACCTTTTCCTGTCTCTACTTCTGTTAGTGACTCAGTCATAGCTAGTCGAGTATACAGAAATTGCCTAGTCTCATTTTTACAAAAGTCACCACAATTGATCTTGTAGAGGTAGATATAATTGATTTTGACATTATTCTTGTCATGGACTAGTTACACTCTTGCTATGCGTTAGTCGACTGCAGAACTAGGGTCATTAGGTTTCAATTTCCTAATGAACCAGTCTTAGAATTGAAGGGTAGTACCTTAGTTCCCAAGGGTCGATTTATCTCTTACCTTAAGGCAAGGAGAATGATATCCAAGGGTTGTATCTATCATCTAGTTTGAGTTAGGAATTCTAGCTCCGAACCCCAACTCTTCAGTGTGTTCCAATTGTCAATGAGTTCCCAGGAGTATTTCTCGAAGATCTTCCCCGAGTTCCTCCTGATTAGGAAATTGACTCGGAATAGACCTTCGATACCAAGCCTATCTCAATTCCTCCTTATATAATTTCTCTAGCTGAGCTTAAGGAGTTAAAGGATAAGTTGAAAGATCTCCTAGACAAAGGCTTCATCAGATCCAGCATCTTTCCATGGGGTGCTCCAATTCTATTCGTGTGTAAGAATGACGATTCACTCAGAATGTGCTTTGATTATTGTCAGCTGAACAAAGTCGCAGTCAAGAATAAGAATCCTATTTCTAGGATTGATAAATTGTTTGATCAGCTCCAGGGTGCTAGTTACTTTTAAAAGATAGACCTCAGATTTCACTATCATCAGCTCAGAGTCAGAGATGTGACATCCCAAAGACAATCTTTAAAACTCAGTATGGTCACTCTGAGTTTGTTGTTATGTCTTTTGGACTAACGAATGCTCCTGCAGCTTTTATGGACTTGATGAACAGGATGTTCAAACAGTACTTAGACATATTCATCATTATTTTCATATACGACATCCTTTCTATTCCTAGAGTGAGGATGAGCATACATACCATTTGAGGATAGTCTTGCAGACACTCAAGGACCACCAATTATTCGCTAAGTTAAGCAGGTGTGAATTCTAGTTGAAATTAATAACATTCCTTGGCCATATATCTCCAACGAGGATATTCAAGTTGATACTCAAAAAAATTGAAACAGTTAATTACTAGTCGAGACCCACTTTTCCATCAGATGTTCAGTGTTTCTTGGGTTTAACTGGTTATTATAGATGACTTGTGGAGGGATTTTCCTCTATTGCTTCTCCTATTTCAAGATTGACTCAAAAGAAAGTCAAATTCTAATGGTCTGATGCTTGCGAGAAGAGTTTTCAAGAGTTGAAGACTCGACTCACTAATACCTCAGCTTTGACTCTATCAGAAAGTTCAGATGGGTTCGTGATTTATTATGACGCCTCCAGAATTAGCCTTGGATGCATGCTGATGCAACATGGAAAAGTTGCAGCCTATGCTTCTAGACAGCTCAAGGCGCATGAGAAAACTTACCCAACTCATGATCTTGAGCTTGCAGCGGTAGTTTTTTCCCTAAAGATTTTGAGGCATTACCTTTATGGTGTTCAGGTGGATGTGTTTAATGACCACAAAAGCCTACAATATGTGTTCAGTCAAAAGAATTTGAATCTTCATCAGAGGAAATAGCTTGAGCTATTAAAAGACTATGGCATAAGTGTCTTGTACCACTCGGGTACAATTAATATAGTTGCTAATACCCTTAGCAGATTATCAATGAATATTGTTGCTCATCTTGAGGACAGTAAGAAAGAGCTGGTTAGAGATGTTCATAGGCTGGCTCATTTGGAAGTTCGTTTGGTTGATTTTGCCAAAGGTGGAGTTGTAGTTCAAAATAGTTCAGAGACTTCTCTTGTGATGGATGTTAAAGCAAGGGAAGATGATGATCCAATATTGCTTAAGTTGAAGGAAGCAGTCCTCAAGAAAGAGGTATAAGCCATTCTCCAAAGAGGGAGATAGTGTGTTCCGCTATTAGCGTAGGTTGTATGTCCGGATGTGGATGATTTGAGACGACGGATATTAATGAAAGCGCATATCTCTTGGTATTTTATTCATCCATGTTCCACTAAGATGTACCATGATATACGAGAAGTCTATTAGTGGAATGGCATGAAGAAGAATATTGCAAAATTTGTGGCTAAGTGTCTGAATTACCAACATGTTAAGGTTGAGCACCAGAGACCAGGAGGTATGATTCAGGATATCAGTATTCCTACTTGGAAGTGGAAGGATATAAATATGGACTTCGTTATAGGTTTGCCTCATATGCACCGACAACATGATTCTATATAGGTGATGGTAGACCGAATGAGTAAGTCAGCACATTTTCTGTCAGTTAAGACCACAGATTCAGCTGAGAATTATGCTAGACATCACATTTGGATGTTGGTCACGCTGCATGGAATCCCTTTGTCCATCATTTCGGATAGGGGTACTGAATTCACCTCATACTTTTGCAAGTCAATTCAGAAAGGACTTGATATTTAGGTTAATCTCAACATAGCTTTTCACCTGCAGAAAGATGGTTAGGCCGAGTGGATCATTAAGACTCTAGAAGATATGTTGAGGGCTTGCGCGATCGATTTCAAGGGTAGTTTGGATGATCACCTTCCTCTCATCGAGTTCGCTAATAACAACAGTTACCACTTATGCATTCAGATGGACCTGTTTGAGGCACTCTAATGTTGGGCTTATTTTTATGTGTGTGTTTTATGCGCTAACAAACGATTTGAGTAGATTTGAGCAGGAAAATAAGCAAAATGGGCTCAAAATGATACAAGGAAAGAAGATTTGAGGAGCTGAAGGATCTGGTGCTATGGTTGGCACCCCGCACCAAGTCCCAAACTTCATAGAACAAAAACTTTAGGTTGGGCGTCATCCCTTAAACTTTAGAGAATTGCACTTCACAAACTTTGCGAGATGAGTGGCACCCCGCACCAGAGGTGTCCAAACTTAGAGAAATTTGACGAACACCTTGGCGAGATAGAGGGGGCGACGCACCAGGCCTTCTCTAGAGCTGAAATTGTTGTAAATTTGACTAAGTATGTGGTGAAATACATGGAGCAGCGCACCAGGGCAATTCCAGGACAGAAAATGCTTATTTAAAGACAAGTTTTGAAGAGCAAAAGAGTCATTTGAAGGCTCATCTATAAATAGAGGGCTTAGGTCATTTTTAAAGAAGCTTTTGACATCTTGGAGCAGTCTTTAATCATTTTTACATTTCGTAGTTCATTTATGAAAGCTTGTAAGCCATTTGGAAGGAAGACACAGTTCTACAACTAGGTTTACTCTTCTTTACTTTGTATTTTCGTAAGATGATGACTAAATATTTATTTTTCCGCTTGTCTATGAGTGGATAAACTTATATTCTAGGGTTGTGTCCATGGTGAATGGTTGATTATTTCAAAGACTAATTAAATTTGGTTTTGATTCTTCAGTTATGATTGATTGTATTTATTTATGTTAATTTATTATTTATTAGATTGATCACCTTGTAAGTATGTTGGCTTTCTATTGATCTTGGAAAAGGGAATTGAAAGGGTTAAAAATAAATACATAACGGGAATTCAAAGACTCTTGAGCCCATTTATGAGAGGATACAAGTTGTTGTTAAAGATAGGGATATACCCTACAACTCCGTTTAGTTGAAATACAAGTAGACATAATCGTCGTTTCATTGTTCTCCCGTGACCTTAGGGATATAGGCGTTAGGGTTCATGAAATAGTTCTTGGATGCTAGGGATAATGGCAAGAAATGGGATAGTTACTTGCAACTAACAACCATAGGAAGAAGCATGCCAATTTAATTACGTCTTGAAAACTCAACTTGAAACCAACAAAGTGCCATTGCTCTAGTCTTTCACCATCATCGAAATATAATTAATCTTGTAATTGTTTTTAGTTAATTTTATATTTGAAGTTTTAGTAGTTTAATTTTCCAAACCAATCTTCATTTTAACTATTTTTTAGATTAGTGAAATTAAGGTGACAACCTTCTAACGATTAAATTGACAAGTCCCTTGGGTACTATATCTGGCCTTCAAAATCCTATATTACTTGACGATCACGTGCGCTTGGGCGACACCATGTTTTTGGTGTCGTTGCCGGGGAATTGAATATTATTTAATCATTTGTAGGTTAGAATTTTATTTCACTAGTCTGTATTTTACGTTTGTTTCTTGTTTTTATGAAGTTCACAGGATTCTTTTCCTCAGTGTGTGCCAAGAATGAGAAGTCAGAGACTACCTTTAGCTTCTCTTGATCCTAAAATAGAGAGAATCTATTGAAGGTTAGTTATGGAAAACATTGGGCAGGTAGCAGGTGAAGAGAATGAGACAGTTCTAGTGATGCATTTTACTAGGCCTAATTTGGAGAACGCTTCTAAAGCGGTCGTCAAACCGGCCATCACTGAGAACTTTGAGATGAAAGAAGGGACCATGTAGTTGTCTAAAACACTTGCCAATTTTAGGGCGAGCTGCAGAGGATCCCTACAGGCATCCGATGACATTTGTAGAGCTGAGTGAAATTTTTCACTACCAGAATGTGTCAGATGAATATGTCAAGTTGACTCTATTTCCGTTCTCACTGATCAAAGAAGCCAAGGAGTGGCTTTAGAATGAGCATGCAGGATCCATCACCACTTGGGAGATCCTCTCCAATACGTCATCAACCGATTTTTCTCTTTGAGAAAAACTAAAGAACTGAGGGAAAAGATCTCCGAATTCGTATAGAAAGATGGAGAAACACTAGCTCAAGCATGGGAATGTTACAAGGGTTACTTGAGGAATTGTCCACACCATATGCAATCTAAGGAGATAATTGGCACAACTTCATTGAGGGTTTGAAGCCCGAGTCGAAGATACTCCTAGACGCTACCGCACAGGGAAAGATTCTATCCAAAAGTTATGATGAAATTGAGGCCTCTTGAACCTCATATCTATCGGGAGTCAATACTATCAAGACTCATGCAGAGGATTTGCAGTAGCAAAGGTGCCGTGAAAGCTTGAAATGGATAGTGTAGTGGCAATCAGGGCAGACATTATCCAGCTGGTGAATGTGATTAGTAAGTTGGTGACCACACCAGCAAGAGGTCAAGGGCAGCAAGTAAAGCAGGTAAAAATCCCACCACCAATATGTGAGTCGTTTGGAGAAACCCACGCTTATTCAGATTGTCCTCTTAATCTTGAATATGTATATTTTGTGGGACAACAAGGTCATAGTGGAGGTTTCATAGGTAATGGATATAATCAGGGGGTACCCGAATGGAGTAAATCCCTCATGGGGAGGGATCAAAATTTCCAAAGGCCCTAGAACACTTATCAAAGGCCACAGGCCAACAGAAAAACAGTTCTCTTGAGGAGACAATGAAGAAATGGATAGTGCAGCAGATGCAAATGGTTAATGAAATGCAAAAGTCTATTCAAGAGCTTGAAAGGAAAATGGGGAAATTGGCCCTACAGCAAAACAATAGACCACAGGGTGCACTCCCGGGTAACATCGAGAAGAACCCCAAGGAAAATATGAACGCAATATTCTTGCGCAGTGGTAAAGAGCTGGTTGAGGCTATCCCCAGAAAAAAAAAGAGTTGCTGAAGAACAAGCTGTGAGTTCTAAGACTGAGGTGGGGGAGTCTAGCAACCCACAATCGAAAATTGTGGTAGCTAGACCACCTCCTCCATTCCCCCAAAGATTGAAGAAGAAGACAGAGGACACAACTTGTAGTAAGTTTCTTGAGTTGTTAAAGTAGGTTTATGTGAATATTCCGTTGGTGGAACTTTTGCAAGAAGTTCTAAAGTACGTTAAGTATCTCGTGGATATCGTGGCCATTAAGAGGAGGCATACAGAGTTTGAAATTGTGGCTCTTATGAAAGAGTGCAATTCCCGAATCAAGAACAAAATTCCTAAAAAGGAAGGAAGTTGGTTCGGCCTTACGTGATTTGGGTGCGAACATCAATTTAATGCCTGCATCCCTATTTAGAACTCTGGGATTAGGTGAACCTCGTCCTACCACAGTGATGTTGTAGTTGGTAGACCGGTCTATGGCCTATCTTGAAGGACTTATTAAAGATATTTTAATTAAGGTAGGACCATTCATCTTGCTGATGGACTTTATAATCCTGAACTATGATGCAGATGCAATAGTTTCTCTCATTTTTGGGAGAGAATTTGTAGCCACCGCGCTGACGCTGTCATACATGTTAAGTTGGGAAAGATGTCTATGATAGTAGATGGTCAGGAGGTAGTGTTTGAAGTGTTTAGAGCAGCACGAATACCACTTGTAATACCTCGAAAGTTCCTAAGACTAGACTACGGAGTTAAAGGGTGTTTAGCAGAAATGTTGAAAAATTACCTCAGGACGACTCATTGTATGAGTCATGGGAAGATTCAATGGACAGTGGGTTCCTATCGTGGCGAGACTGTTGGATGAAAGACCCCGAACCATGAGCAATGGAAAAACTCATTAGTCAATGTAACGAGCCATAGTATGAGCCCGTTGGGAAGAATCCCAGAAGGTAGGTAGTTGCGCGCAGTGGTAACAACGGGGGGGAGTGATGAGTCATTGGGTCAAGTAACGACTCATCCTATCCAGTCGTGGTTGAAGACCTGGGCTTGGAATTTATCAAAGTAACGAGTGAAGTAACCATCCATGGTTTTGAGGTATGAGTCATTGGTTGACTCATGGTGGGATTCTCAGAAACTGTATGTGTGCAGTCAGTGGTGACGACGAGAGGACATAATGGTTCGTTGTGTCGAGTAACGACCCGTACTGATGAGTCATCATACGCAAGACCTGAGAACTGACATAATGCAGGAAGGAAGTAACGGATGGATACCATTAGTCATGGTATTAAAGGACAACTCATGGTATAAGTCATGGACAACGGCAGTGCCTATTTTCCAGATTTTTTATTAAGGATATTTTCATAATTCCTAAGCTCCTAATTCCTAAACTACATCATTTAAATCTTAGTCAGAAGGGTTTTAAGAGTACTTAACCTATCATAAGCCTTACCATTCCATGAATGCAAGTTTAGAACTCTTCCTTGGAGGTCAAGCTTGAGAAATTCCCCAATTCCTTTGGGCTTTCAAAGAGGAGTGTAAATCAGATTTACCCAGGTATGTAGGGTTGTGAATGAGAGTTCCTCTTCACTCTCATTCCCCAATTCCTCTCTATGCTCATGAATTCAAGTATTAAGTTAAATTTGATGATCCTATGGGGTTTTAAGCCCAAATTTATGGAATTCTCTTTGATTTGATTAAGGGTCGATTCTCTTCTTGTTTTAAATGTTGTTTGAAGATCTATGGGAAGATTTTATATTTAAATTGGTTATTTATTTTATGATTTCAAATCCAAGTCAATCTATTCCCAATTATGCAAGGTTTCATGAAAAGTCAAGTTATGATTCTATTATCATTTATGATCTTATTAAGCCTAATTATGATTTATGATTCCTGTCATGATTTTTCTTCAAGTACTCTTCATGGATTTATGAATATCAAGTATATGAATTTTCAAAGGTATGCATTGTTCTTCATGATTTATGAATTTATGACTCTTGGCCATCTCACGGGCCCTTATTCATGGCTAATCATGTATTTAAAGTATGATCAAATATGTTATGATTTATATGGCCATGAACTTCATGAATGATTCCCGATTACAATATGAGCCTTATGTGCATATTTTGGTAGTAGTGTCTAGCATCGAGTAGTTCTGGCATTCAGGTAAACCCCGTTGTCTCATAACTACGTGCTACCATAGGTATATACATATATTTATGGATCCCTTGTGATATCACATCATGCACATCCCTTGCGTTGCAAGCCTGGGACGACTCTGCCCACTTGAGCGAGATAGTTGGGGTATCATGTAAGCTCTATCATGATGGTGTCGGTCAAGACGAGTTCTCCATTTGTTCCTCATGATTTATGCATGGTTATGTTTATGTTACTTTGGCTCAAGTTATATTTTATAAATTATCTCTTATGACTATGATTATGACTAGATTATGAATGGTTTGAAAACCTAGAGCCCTCATGTTCAGATTATAACATTTACTTCACGTTCTTGATGTCCTATTCTTATGAACTCTATTTTATTTTAACTATCAGTTTTTACTTACCTTGCATACTCAATAAATTCCAAGTACTGACTGCATACTCTATGCTTATCATTTCATGATACAGTTTCGAGGGATCAATCTCAACCGCATCAGTAGTCTTGTTTTTCTCTCAAACCTGTTTATCCAGTGTTGGTGAATCTTCATCCTTCGAGGACATTCAGTTACCCATTTATATGTTATTTTAGTTTCATACTTTTGTCGATCTAGTTGGGGATGTTGTCCCATTAGCTCATCAGTTATATTAGATTGATATGTATGCAGATTTCCACTTAAGCATGTTTTATTATTTTAGTTTCGTTTATTGTATTCTCTTAGCTACTATGTTCATGCCATGGGTCGACTTGGAGCCTCTCGGGGTGCCTTGTTCCGTGTCTCTATCCAAGCCTATATTTGGGTCATGACAAACTTAGTATCAGAGTACTACGTTTTTGAAGTGTCCTAAGGTGTCTAAAAGTCGCACTAAGTAGAGTCTTTTTCATGGGTGTGAAGCGCGCCACACTTATGATGAAGAGGCTATAAAAGTAGGAAACTTTCCTTCTTTCATGATCTATGTCATGCGATGAAATGTCACTCTATCCTTCTAACTCATGCTATACGCATTTGTAGAATGATGCCTCCTTGTAGAATTAACAGAAGAACAAATGAAAATGGGAATGGCTATGAGAATGGCAATAAGGATGGGCATCAATAGGCCCCACCAGCCCCCGAGGATCATGTACCCGAGAAGGTTTCCCATGCAGAGTTTAG
This sequence comes from Datura stramonium, assembly GCA_018107945.1. NCBI lineage: Eukaryota > Viridiplantae > Streptophyta > Magnoliopsida > Solanales > Solanaceae > Datura > Datura stramonium. The sequence goes on from JACEIK010008271.1 coordinate 36,654, forward strand.
GGAAATCATCCAGATGTTGGCACAGGCATTGACCACCCAAGCCAACCAGCAGGAGGTAGCGCATGTTCCCAGAATATGAATGCGGTAGTGGCAAGAGTCAGGGATTTTCTTAGGATGAACCCTCCGGAGTTTCTCGAATCGAAGGTGGGCAAGGATCCACATGAATTTATTGATGAGATCCAAAAGATCACCCAGTTTATGGGGGTGACAAGAGAGGAGTGGCAGACCTAGCCTCTTATCAGTTGAAACGGGTTACACATATCTGATTTATATAGTGGAAGGATAGCAGAGTTGTTGTAGCGGGTCCCATTGGTTGGGATGAGTTTCTTACCACGTTCTTCGATCAGTTCTTTCCCCGTGAGATGAGGGAGATCAAGGTAGCTAAGTTTATGAACCTAAACCAGAATAATATGACAGTCTAGGAGTATGCTTTGGAGTTCACCCATTTGTCCAAGTATGCCCCAGAGCTGGTGGCTGATTAGAGGGCTCGGGTGAGCAGGTTTGTGCATGGAATAGCGGACTACCTGGTCAAGGATTGTAGGACCACTATGCTTTATCAAGACATTGATTTTCCTCGATTGGTTTTGTACGCCCAGCAGATAGAGGCGGTGCATTTGAGAGAGAGAGGCCAAGAGGGCTAGGATAGATAGTTATGGGTTCTCCCAACAGAGATCGGGAGGCGGACATTGTCAGTAGTCCCATCAGAGTTATCAGCTCCAATGCTATCATCGTCCAGTGCTCCATCTAGATCTTGGGGTGACTAGAGGAGTAGAGAATCAGGCTTGAGGGGATAGAGGAGCATGCAGGTAGAGCGTACCTTCTAGGTCTGCGTGAAGTGCGGCAAGAATCATATAGGGGAGTTCCTGATTGGATCAGATATTTGTTTTGGGTGCGGTAGACCTGGGTAAGGGCGTCGGGAGTGTCCATTGGCTAGGAAGGATGATGGTAGAGGTTGTACTCAAGCTACCAGTTTAGCAGCACCACTAGTAAGCCCAGCTCAGCAAGGTGCGTCCACCAGTACAAGTGGTGGTCAATGCTAGAATAGGTTTCATGCCCTTGCATCTCATCAGGAGCAAAAGATTTCACCATATGTAGCCACTGGTATGTTACGAGTATTCCACTGTGATGTCATACATGTTAAGTCAGGAAAGATGTCTATGAGAGTAGATGGTTAAGAGGTAGTGTTTGAAGTGTTCAGAGCAGCACGAATACCACCTGTAATACTCCGAAAGTTCCTAAGACTAAACTCAGGAGTTAAAGGGTGTTCAGCAGAAAAGTTGGAAAATTACCTCAGGACGACTCATTGTACGAGTTGTGGGAAGATTCAACGGACCGTGGGTTCCTATCGTGGTGAGACTGTTTGACGATAGACCCTGGACCACGAGCCATGGAATTACTCATTGATCAATGCAACGAGCCATAGTATGGGCCCATTGGGAAGAATCCCAGTAGGTAGGTAGTTGGAGAAGTGGTAATAACGAGCGGGAGTGACGAGTCGTTGCGTCAAGTAACGACTCATCCTGTCCAGTCGTGGTTGATGACCTGAGTTTGGAATTTAGCGAAGTAACAACCCGTGGTTTGGAGGTATAATTCGTGGGTTGATTCATGGTGGTAGTATCAGAAATTGTACGTGTAGAGTCAGTAGTGACGACGAGAGGACACAACAGGTCATTGTGTCGATTAATGACCCATTCAAATGAGTCATCATATGCAGGACTTGAGAACTGAGGAAATGCTGGAAGGAAGTAACAGATGGGTACCACAAGTCATGGTATCAAAGGACGACTCGTGGTATGAGTCATGGTTACTGACAGTGCCTATTTTTCAGATTTTTCATTAAGGGAATTTTCCTAATTCCTAAGCTCCTAAGTCCTAAACTACATCATTTTAAACTCAGTTAGAAGGGTTTTACTAGTACTTAACCTATCATAAGACTTACCATTCCATGCATGCAAGTTTAGAGCTCTTCCTTGGAGACCAAGCTTGAGAAATTCCCCAATTCCTTTGGTCTTTCAAAGAGGAGTGTAAATCAGATTTACCCAGGCATCTAGGATTGTGAATGAGAGTTCCTCATCAAGCTCATGCCCCAATTCCTCTCTATGCTCAAATTCAAGTATTAAGTTAAATTTGATGATCCTATGGGGTTTTAAGCCCAAATTTATGGAATTCTCTTGGATTTGATTATGGGTCAGTTCCTTTCAGGTTCTAAATTTCGTTTTAATATCTATGGGAAGATTTTTTTATTTAAATTGATTATTTATTTTATGATTTCAAATTTTCATGGATTTATGAATACCAAGTATATGATGTTCACAAGTATGCATTATTCTTCATGATTTACGAATTTATGACTCTTGGCTAACTCACGGGCCCTTATTCATGGGTATTCATGTATTTTAAGTATGATCAATTATGTTAGAATTTATTTTGCTATGAACTTTATTAATGATTCACAATTTCGATTTGAGCCTCATATGCATGTTTTTGGGAGCAGTGTCTAGCACCCAATAGACCCGGCATTCTGGTGAACCCCGTGGTCTCAGAACTATATGCCACCATAGGTATATACATATATTTATGGATCCCTTTTGATATCACATCATGCACGTCCTTTTTCTAGCAATCCTAGGGCGGCTCTGTCCACTTAAGCAAGATAGTTGGGGCATCATGTAAGCTCTATCATGATGGTGTCGATTAATACGAGTTCTCCCATTGTTCCTCATGATTTATGCATGGTTATGTTTATGTTACTTTGTCTCAAGTTATGTTTTATAAATTATCTCTTAAGACTATGATTATGACTAGATTATGAATGGTTTGAAAACCTTGAGCCCTCATGTTGATATTATGACATTTACTTCACGTTCATGTTGTCCTATTCTTATGAACTCTTATGTATTTTAACTATCCGTCTTTACTTACCATGCATACTCAGTACATTTCAAATGTTGACCACATACTCTATGTTGTATCATTTCATGATACATGTCCGGGGGATCAGTCTCAACCGCATCAATAGACCTGCTTTTCTCCCAGACCTATTTTAGCCAGTGTTGGTGAGTCCCCATCCTTTGAGGACATTCAGTTACCCATTTATATGTCATTTCAGTTTCAGAATTTTGTCGAGCTAGTTGGGGATGTTGTCCCATCAGCTCATCAGTTATGTTAAAGGCTTTTCAGACAATATGTAAAAAATCATCTTGTTAGTGTTGATTCTATTTTAGATAGATATGTATGCAAACTTTTTCTTAAGCATGTTTTATTATTTTAGTCCAGCTTATTGTATGCTCTTAGCTGTTATTTTTATGCCATGGGTTGACTTGAAGCCTCTCAGGGTTCCTTATCCCGTGTCTCTATCCGGGCTTATATTCGGGTCGTGACACCACCTCTATATGAGGTCTTCACAGTGAAGTCGGTGGGAGAACCTAGAGGTTGTAATCAGTTAGTGGAGAAGCATGTGTTATATGAAAGTTTAGCAGATCCTTGGTATGGTCACAAGTCCACTCGGATGAAGGAATGACAGGGACCATAGTCGTGTTGCGACATCAAATCAGGTGTTGTACGGGAGGCAACCCATGATTGTCGTTCCACGACTATAACTAAGGTGCTTGGTTGGAGGAAACCCATCCTTCTAACAGTTTTTATATTTTCTTTGTTTGTAGAGATGAACAGGGTGTAAGAGGCAAGAACAAGCTGGGACATTGAGCTAAAAAGTATAAGTCTGGGGTGAGATGCCTGGCATGGGATGCTAGGAGTTAAATCCTTGAAGAAAAGTTTTTTTACAGGTGAGACTATGGGTGGTGCGCCGCGCCAGCCTTCTGTCTCCAGAGAAATTTTTTTTCTAAGTCTGTGGTGAGACAGAGGGGGCGGCGCGCCAGGGGCTTCATGGATGAAAATTTTTGGTCAATGTTGACTCAAAAGACATTAAAATTACATAAAAACTCATTCCCACTTATTTATTTAAAGTCCCGTTCATCCTTTTCCCTCATAAAGCTGAAAAACAAAAAAAACAAAAATTCCTCTCTCTCTCTCTCTTTCTCTCTCTCTCTCTCTCAGGTCGTAGCTCCCCACTCCCCTCTTCCCTCCATTGTTTTCTTTCCAAAGCGTTGGTGAAGCTTTCGTCTTCAAGTCAAGTAAGTATATTTTTTCTCTCTTGGTTAGAAAATGATGAAAGCATGCTCCCACACTCTTCTCTCCCAAGATTTAAACTCAAATCACCACTATTGGTGAAAATCTTGAATTTCATGTTTTGGGTGTGATAAGCTTAAAGTCTTAAATTCTTTCATGATTGTATGTTATATTTGTTGGGTAACTAGATTCTTGGTTGAATATGGTGATTTGAACTTGTCGGGATGATGGGGTTTGTTGAATTGAAGTCTTGAATGTTGGTGGGTAGATGTATTAATTGTAGAGAGAGAAAGTACATGGGTATTAATTCTTGAATATGATTAATGCTTGAGCTGTTGAAATTCTTGATTAATTCGTGATGAATGATAATAAATTGATTACTGTTTATTGAGTGAATTGAATAGTGCTACTTCATTACATGAATTACTTGAGTTATGAATTGGAGGAGAAAAGTGAGAGGGGCATAGGTGAAACATTCTTGAAAAGCAAAAATCTAAAAGAGAGTTGAAAAAATCCATGAACTTGGTGTGGTATGGAGTTAGTGAATTAAATTGAATTGTTGAGATTGGATGATGATGGGGGAAGTCTTGAGTACTCCATTTGACAAATTCTCACAAGCGTGCTAGAAAATTAAGTGTCGGGTGGATTTTGCACCTTCAACACTTAATTAGTTAGGCATTTTGTTCATGAGAAAATTTTGTGAAGTTCTTGATTTTTGCTTATTAAGTACCATGGCATCAAAATAAAAGGAGGTAGTTGTTGCGGATCCAAGTGTCAAGAGGGCTAGAAAAAGCAAAACAGGGCCTATGTAACACCCCGAAACCTTTCTAGACCAAACTTAGATCTTGCAAGAAGAACTGGGGGAAAACAGAAATTTTATTGCAGAATGACCCAAACAACGGGTCGTGGTAAGCTCCAACGGGCCGTTGTTTGAGTCGTTGTCAGCATAGTAGATCTCCTTTGGGGGAAACAACGAGGCATAGGATGACCCGTTGGTTCAAACAATGAGTCGTCCTGTCGTCCGTTGGATCCCAAGTTCAGAATCCTATCGGACTCTTCCCTGAGGCAATGAGAGGAAATAACGACTCGTGGTCCCAACCAATGAGCCGTTGCTACCACTCGTCACCAGTCCCAGTCCCTAACAGTGTAGACCATGAGTCAATGCAATGACCCGTCAGTTCTACCAATGAGTCATTGTTTTGACCGTTGTCTTAGGGCCCAGTTTTCTTATTTGTAATAATAAGAGGTACCAATGACCCGTATATTGTTCCAACGAGTGGTGGTATTCTCCCATGGTACCTTTCTAGTGAGCATGATTTCTAGACCTAGAACCTACGGTGGGTTCCAACAGTCGTGGTTTCGACCAACGCCCCATTTTGAGGCCTGTTGGTCCATGTCGGCCAGTTTTTAGTTCCTTCTTCCAAGGGTATGCTTGTAATTTCCCACCTTTTTAATTCTTAAACCCCGTCGTTTTAAGCTCATTTAGGAGGGAGTTAAAGGGGTAGAACGACTTTTTCCCCTTCATTTCACTCTTTCACTCAAAGTTTAAGCATAGAATAGTTAGGAAGTTCAGAGCAGAAGCTAGGGCAGATGATTGTCTTCTCAAAATTTTCTTAGGGATCTTCTCCATAAATTCTTAGCCAGTTATGTAGGAATTCAACAAGGGAATAGTTCTTCTCTTGTGTCCCCAAAACTCTTCGTTATTTTCCCTATCAGTCCTAGCCCTGAAACTTTCAAATGTGAAGAAATTATCTGATAGACTTCGTTTAATTCATGTGGAATATTGTCTATGTTAATTGTAAATATTTTTCCACCAGTTTGTGACTATGTTGTTGCTTGTTCCTGTAAAGTGAAATCTAGCCCTAGTTCTTGAATGCAAAAAAAAAAAATAGAGCCTTGCATAAGTAATTAAATATCAAAATTTTCTTGATTCTATTAGTATTGGGGACGCCCATATTGTTATTTTGTATAAATCTTAGTCATATTTATGATAGTTCAATTTTAGTCAAATGTTAGAATACTCAGTGTTAGTCAGAAATGTCAACTGATCAGTTTGACTACAGAAACTCTCGAGGTGTCAGTAGTGCCTCTCAGTTATCAGAATTAGACTCATTATCAGTTTTTAGTGGTTATTTAGGCAATCATGACACTGTCAAATAAGAAGCTTTGACCAGCCTTTGGACCCCAGCTTCATAATACAGTTTATTCTTTTAGACGGTTACGACGCTTCCAGATAAGCAGTTCTGACCAGTCTAAGAACCAAGTTATAGAATCCGGTCCAATAAGACTCTCAGGGTGCTTCCATATAGGTATTCCTGACTAGTCCTGGGCCCCAGTTTCGAGCTATCATCTTAGTAGTCAATCTAGGACTATCCAGTGACAGTAGGACTTAGCACCGAGTGGACTGGGGTTCCAGCACACCCAGATTCCCAGAACTACATTGCTACCGTAGGATATATTTTTATTGGCCTCATGGCCCCAGACCTATGATCACCCAGTTCATGCCTTTATACCCTAGCAAGGTATATTGGGTCCTACCGATGGGGTGTACACATCAGACTCCACATCTAGCTCACGTGGTTATATGTTGGTTATAGACTCTACCACTAGCCAGCTTAGTTTAGTCTCAGATTAGTCAGTTCAGTGCAGTATTCCATATTAGTATTTCAGATTTAGGTCATGCTCTTGAACATCAGACAGGGTCATTTAGACCATCTCAGTTTATTACAGTTATTCAGTTTCAGTTGGTCAGTGCATGTCTCTGCAGTTCAGCATTTTTGTTCCTTGTGTATGGTTTCTCTCACTTAATCAGTACATTCAAAGTACTAATGCATACCTTTTATGTTGTATCATTTTATGATACAGCTGCAGGACCTCAGTCACAGTTTCATCAGTAGATCACTCTCAGAAGATTCCAGCTGCACCATTGGTGAGTCCTCATCTTTCGAGGACGAAGATCATTTCATTCAGTTCTATTTTATTTTATTTAGACTTGGAGTTAGCTGGGGGCTTGTTCCAGCAACTCATCAGTTGTAGTTGGCTTTCAGACACAGACATAGTTTTCATGCTTTTAGCTTTGTCTCAGTTGTTTTAAACTTTATGATTCAGCTTTATTTTCATAAATGTTTTATATTATTATTTTAAACCTTCCGCTATTTATGTTTACTTAAAATGCCAGAGTATGATAGAACAGGGGTTGACTTGGGGTTTCGTGTGACTCCAAGTACCGTGTCCCGTCCAAGGTGTAGACTCGGGGCATGACAGACTGTTCTTCGGCTTCCAAAGCCAGCCTCGCGAGGAGATTTGGAGCAAAAGCGATAGATCCTCATAGGCTTACTTGGTTCAACACTCAAAAAGAAGCCAAGTATGCACCTAAGAACTGGATAGATGAGGGTCGCTTGGCAGTTGAGTTCTCGACCATTCGGGACAAGACACGTGTTTTGGGAGTAGGTTACATCTTCAATGAGCCGGAGAGGTGCATCCTCACATTGGTTAGGGAGTTCTACACAAATTGGGATACCTCATTCGGAGAGAGCACCAAGGTAAAGATCAAAGGTTAGGTGGTGTGATTCATGGCTAAAACGTTCAATGCCTTCATAGAGACACCTACAGTACACCCTTTGGAGTATTTCATCTTGCTGGAGAAGCCATCTTACAGAGATATCCATCACACTTTATGTAGTGAGAACTCATCCACTCGTTGGGTGAGAGATCATAATGGCACTCATTCCACATTGACATTCGCTTATTTGAATAGGGAAGAAAAGGTATGGATGAAGTTGGTGTGTGTTGTCTTTCTCCCTGGGACACATATGACAGAGGTGACTCGAGAGCAGAATGTCTTGGTATACATGTTGATGAAGGGAATACTGATCAACTTTGGTGTTGGGATTCGTGACAATATGGGATGATCACGAGACAATATTGGACGGAAATATTGTCACAGCAGTCTCTTGATCACGAGTTGTTAAGTGACTCATGGTGAGGAGTATGACTTGGGTTGGAAACTTTTGGTTTTGAGTCCCTACGTACATGAACATGAGTCGTGGTAAGCCCCACGACTCGTTGAGTCAGTTGTGGTCAGGGAGGAAGTGCAAGTAGGAGGACTTGGGCAGTGCACTTAAAAATAGGGCCACAATGACTCGTTGGGTGCACCACGAGTCATGGTGTGCCCCGTGGTGAGGCCAGGTATGTTGTTGGAAGCGAAGACCACGAGTGGTGACCACGAGTAACAACTCATGTAGTTCCCTGTGATGAGCCCCAGGTGAAATGTTGGTAGTGTACACGACAGTTGGTGGCCACAAGTCGTGGACTTGGAGGACGACTCGTCCAGTCCCTCGTTTGGGACAGGTAGTCAGTTTTTCTCTGCGAATTTAGTAAGGTATTTTCTGTAATTTCTATGATCCTAAGGCCTAAACTACGTTGTTCTAAGCTATGAATAGTGAGTTTTAAGAGGTTTAAGTTCATTCTAGGCTATTCTTATTCATGCATGCAAGAGTAAAGGTTTGGAGAGGTGATCAAGCTCAATTTCCTCCAAGTTCTTCTCAATTCTTTCTTTGGCAATTATAGAAGTTGTAGAATCTGATTCTATCAGGTATGTAAGGTTTTGAATGGGTGAATTTATTCACACCCATGCCCAATCCCTCTCTAATTCATGAAAATCTATATGTTGATACTATGGGGTTTTAACCTAATGCATGAATTTACTAAGTTTATACATGGGTATAATCTAAGTATGTTTCTATTATTGAATAATGATTCATGGGAAAGTTTTACAATGTTTTCAATTATAAATCATGTTTTCAAGTTTTATAAATTATAATACCCATCCATGAGAAGTTCATGAAAGTTTAGGATTATGATGTATGTTCAAGTTTGATGAGATACTTATGATGAAAAGCATGTTTTCAACTTACCCATGTCTATGATCATGTTTTCAAGTGAATCAAGTATTTTTCAAGCATGTTTAAATATTGGGCAAGCCCATATGTTCAGGTATGATTTATGAGTTCAAGTTAATTAGCTTACCACATGGTTTTGGAGTCAAGACTCCCAATTATGTTCAGCTTGTGGTATGGTTTGAGCCAAGGCTCCTCATGTATGATTTCAGATTTTATATGTACATGATTATTCAGCTTCGTCACTAGATGATGGTCAGCTTCGTTGACAAATGATGGAGAGCATATGCATGTTTTTAGGAGTAGTGTCTAGCACCGAGTAGGCTAAGGGTCAGTCAACTGTATGCCTCAAAACTACGTGCCAATGTAGGTATGATCAGATTATTTGGGACCTCCTTTATGAGCTTTCCCCTACCCAAGGGGCCTTCAACTTGATATCGATATCATGGTAGCGTTCTTAGCCCTGGCAAGGCTTTGGACGGCTCTGACCACTTGAGTGTGATAGTCGGGACTACATAAGCTCCATCGTGGTAATGTTGGTTATATGACAAATCTCCCATTGCTCCTCATGATTTTAATTATGCGTGTTTATCATTCATGATATATATATATATATGTGTGTGTGTGTGTGTGTGTGTGTTCTAAAGCAGGTTTGACCCAATGTACAGTTTTACTTATGATTATTAGATTTCATCTTTGGGTCATTCGATTCAGTTATGATGTTCAGTTATGTTCAGATCATGATTTCAGAAAATAGCATACAAGCCCTATTCTCAGATTCTTATCTTTGATTATGTTTTATACTATGCATGTTTTAAATGATTTTACTTATTTAAGTGGTTTTACTTACCTTGTATACTCAGTACATTCCATGTACTGACCGCATTATCTATGCTGTATCGTTTCATAATACAGGCTCCGATCTTTAGACCCAGCTCTGTCACTAGCCAATTCTCGGAGTTAGCATTCAGCTTCAATGGTGAGTCCTCATCTCCCGAGGACCATTCATTATCAGTTATCTTTGCATTTTCAGTTTTTAGACTTGTCAGGTTAGTTGGGGTGTTGTCCCATCAACCCATCAGATATGTTAGAGGCTTTCAGACTATACATAGTAATCAACTTTTCATGTATTATGTGAATTTTGGATCTGATGTTATGTTATGATTAGACTTCCATTATGTTCATTATGTTAAGTCTTCCACTTTTATTGATTGATTTAGATGTATGTTCATGCCATGGAGTTTGTTCATGAACCCACTAGAGTTTCTTGGGTCAAAGGTGGACGAGGATCCACATGAGTTTATCGATGAGATTCTAAAGATCACCCAGGTCATGGGGGTGAATGGAGAGGAGTGTACCGACTTAGCCTCTTATCAACTGAAAGGGGTCGCGCATATCTAGTTCAAGCAGTGGAAGGATAGTAGGGCAGACGGAACAGGCCCTATTAGATGGGATGAGTTTCATGTCGTTTTCCTAGATCGATTTTTCCCTCGTGAGATGAGGGAGCTGAAGGTGGCCGAGTTCATGAATCTAAATTAGGGAAAGATGACAGTGCAGGAATATGCCCTAGAGTTCACTTGTCTGTCAAAGTACGGCCCAGAGTTAGTGGTTGATCAGAGGGCGCGAGTGAGCAGGTTTGTTCATGGGGTGGCAGACTATCCGGACAAGGATTGCAGAACTTCCATTATACATAAGGATATGGATTTCCCTCGGATAGTTTTGTACGCCCAGTAGATGGAGGCGGCGCATCTGAGGGAGAGAGAGGCCAAGAGGGCCAAGACAGACAACTATAGATTCTCTCAGCCGAGACTGAGTGGTGGGCATCGACACCAGTCCCACCAGAGATCTTCAGCCCCAGTATCTTCAGTGATGAGTATGCCATCCCAACCAATGCAAGACCAGAGGGGATGAGCATCAGGCTCTAGGGGTCAAAGCAGCAGGCCCGCAAATTCCAGTATCCCAGTTTGCAATAGATGTGGCCAGAGGAACACAGGTCAAGTTTTGGCGGGTACGGGTGCTTGCTTCGGGTGCGAGAAGCTCGAACATATGCTCAGAGATTTCCCACCAACAAGGCAGGTCCATGACAAGGGCCGAGGCCCAGCTTCTAGTTCAGCAGCTCCACCAGCACGCCCAGCCCAACAGGGGGCATCTACTAGCACAGGTGGCGGTCAACGCCAAAATAGATTCTATGCCTTAGCATCCTGCCAGGAGTAGGAGGTCTCCCCGAATGTAGTCACTGGTATGTTATGTATTTTTCACCTTGATGTATATACTTTGTTAGATCCAAAGGCTACCTTGTCTTTTGTGACGCCCTATATGGCTAGTAGTTTCGGAGTCAGTCCCGAAATCTTTTCAGAACCCTTCTCAGTCTCTACTCCAGTAGGTGATTCAGTTGTAGATAGACGGGTGTATAGAAGTTGCTCGGTCACAGTCCTTTAATAGGTCACCTCAGCAGATTTAGTAGAGTTAGCCATGAATGATTTTGATTTTATCCTCGGCATAGATTGGCTATTTGCATGTTATGCCTCAGTTAATTGTAGAACCCGCGCAGTAGAGTTCAGATTTCCGAGTGAGCCAGTCATAGAATGGAAGGGTAGTTCAGCTGTACTTGTAGGTCATTTCATTTCCTACCTGAAGGCTAGAAAGATGATCTCTAAGGATTGCATGTACCATTTAGTTAGGGTTAAGGATGCTACGTTCGAGACCCTGACTATCCATCCATTCCCAGTAGTATGTGAGTATCCATAAATCTTCCCGGATGATCTACCAAGAATCCCCCCCCCGAGCAGGAAATTGATTTTGGTATTGACCTTCTTCTCGATACGCAACCTATATCTATTCCTCCTTACAGAATGGCTCAAGCCTAGCTAAAGGAGTTGAAGGAGCATTTGAAAGACCTTTTAGATAAGGGATTCATCATACTGAGAAAATCCCCATGGGGTGCACCAGTTCTCTTTGTCGCAAAGAAGGATGCTTCTCTTCATATGTGTATTGATTATTGATAATTAGATAAGGTCACCATCAAGAATAGGTATTATTTTCCCAGGATTGATGATTTGTTTGACCAGCTTCAGGGTGCCAAGTGCTTTTCGAAGATAGATCTCAGGTCCGAATGCTATTAGGTGAGGGTTCGGGAGAGTGAATTCCCGAAGACAGCCTTTAGGATATGGTATGATCATTATGAGTTTGAAGTTATGTCTCTTGGGCTAACGAATGCTCCTGCAGCTTTTATGGATTTGATGAACAGGGTGTTCAGCCATACTTGGATATGTTCGTGATCGTTTTTATTAATGACATCCTGGTATACTCTCAGAACGAGGAGGAATATGCCATTTATTTGAGGGTGGTACTACAGACTCTCAAGGACCACCAACTATCAGTTATCTTTGCATTTTTAGTTTTCAGACTTGTCAGGTTAGTTGGGATGTTGTCCCATCAACCCATCAGATATGTTAGAGGATTTCAGACTATATGTAGTAATCAGCTTGTCATGTATTTTGTGAAATCCAGATCTGATGCTATGTTATGAGTAGACTTCTGTTATGTTCATTATGTTAAGTCTTTCACTTTTATTGATTGAGTTAGATGTATGTTCATTCCATGGGTCAACTAGGAGTCTCTTGGGGCTCCTTGTCCCGTGTATCGATCCGGGCCTATGTTCGGGTCGTGACAGATGTAGACCTTGTCTTACTTTTGGCAGGAGACTTGGTTGGAAAGATGATATACGCCACAAAGGTGAAGAAAATTGTCCCTTCCATAGGCCCTCTTCTTACTATAGATGATTGGCAAGCCCGTGAGAGAGTTGGCAGGGTCATATATTTGGGATGTTGGAATTACAGCTGAAGCTAGGAGGTCAACCCGCCACTACAGAGGAGATGACAGCTTTAGAGGCACAGTACCCGCTCATGGAAAGTGCTATGTTGATGTGTTGGAGTAGGCCCAGCCTTTGACGAGCCACTTCATGATGATGAGACCATAATCCTTACTATTGGTGTTGATGTTTTAGATATGAATGAGGAAGATGATGCTGCTAGGGGCGCCATGCAGTTTGATGGCGAAGATGATGATGTGGATGAGAAGTACAATCTCGAGGATGATGCTTAGTGACCCAGGAAGTTCTTTTACTCTCCCTTTATGATATGATTGTGTGTGCACTGAGGACAGTGCACCTTTTTAAGTGTGGGTGGAGGAAAGATAGATTCCTATTATTCTTTGATTGATATATTTGTAGTAGGTCATAGCATTATTAAGTCATTCCTCATAATAGTAGCTTGATGATTCATAGGTTATGGATTATAATAGCTAATATGGTGATGTTGACTTGGATGCCTGGGCTATTTTGAATTGATCATCATCTTGACTATGTTAGTTTTGGTTGCTTTATTTTGACTTATTATTCGTCTTGACTATGTTATTATCGGTTGCTTTATTTTGGAGTCAATTTTTTTATTTTGTTTGAGACATTATAGTCATAGAGTAATGATGTTTCCCTATAATAGATGGATGACGACGTCTTAAGGGAAGTTTCGTTATATTTTTTTAGGATTGAATCGTAGATCATCTGCTTGTATGTTTGTTGATATTCTGCTTAGCTTCTATGCTAGAGTAAATAGAGTGTTCATCTTGATTGCATGAGTGAGGATCCATGAGAAATGCACATATCTCATTAATTTAACTCAACAAATCCTTAGGGCTTAATGATGAATAAACTTGACATTCAATATGTATTCAAGCATGATGAGATGTATATGAAGAAAGTATGATTTTGATTTACCCATGTCTATGTTCATGTTTTCGAATGATCAAGTCTATGTCAAGCATGTTTAAGTATTGGGCAAGCCCATATGATCAAGTTTTCATGAATTGATCTAAACTACATGTATTAGCTTACCACATGGATTTTGGAGTCTAGACTCCCATTATTTTCAGCTTGTGGTATGGTTTGAGCCCAAGGCTCCTCCTGTTATGATTTCAGATTTATGCATGTATGTTATGAGTCAACTTCATCATTAGATGATGGTTCAGCTTCATTAAAAAAATAATGGAGAGAATATGCATGTTTTTGGGAGTAGTGTCTAGCACCGAGTATGCTAAGGATCAGTCAACCCTATGCCTCATAACTACACGCCAACGTAGGTATGTTCAGATTATTTGGGAACTCCCTTTTGAGCTTTCTCCGCCATCAAGGGGCTTTCAGCTTGATATTGATATCATGGTAGCGTCCGTAGCTCTAGCAAGGCTTTGGACAACTTTGCCTACTTGAGTGTGATAGTCAGGACTACGTAAGCTCTATCCTGGTAATATCAGTTATATGACAAGTCTCCCATTATTCCTCATGATTTCAGTTATGCACGTTCAACTGTCATGATATGTATTTTCAGCAAGTTTGACCCAATGTTCAGTTTTACTTATGATTATCAGTTTTTAGCTTTGGGTCATTTGGTTCGATTATGATATCTAGTTATGCTCAGATCATGATTTCAGAAAATAGCATGCAAGACCTACTCTCAAAATCTTATCTTGATTATGTTTTATGATATGCATGATTTATGATTTTACTTACTTAGCGGTTTTACTTACCTTGCATACTCGGTACATTCCACGTACTGACTGCATACTCTATGTTGTATCATTTCATGATACAGGCTCAGTTTCATCATTATCCAGACCTACAGCATTAGCCCTTATCAGCCAGAGTGGTGTGTTCTCATCATTCGAGTGCCCTTCTTTTCAGTTGTATCTAGTACTTTTAGTTTCATACTTTAGTGAGTTAGTTGGGGTCTTGTCCCATCAACTCGTCAATAGTAGAGGCTTTTCAGACATAGCATGTAATCAGCTTTGTTCTTGAGTTATGTATTCTGATGTTATGAGATTATCACACTTTCGCTATATTAATTATGTTGATCTTACGCTTTATTATGACTGAGTTAGACGTTATGTTCATGCCATGGGTCGACTTGGAGCCTCTCGGGGTTCCTTGTCCCATGTCTCGATTCGAGCCTATGTTCGGGTCGTGACAAAAATTCTTAGGGATACTATGGTTAGAAAACTAGAGTCAAGTAGTGAAAATGGGGCATGAAAAGAAAAGACAAGGGTGAGTAGATGAAGGGTGAACAAACAAAGGAAAAAGGTGGTGGACGAGAAAAGTGAAATATGTCTAAAAAGTACTTAGGGATATGCTTTTCCCTGAGTTAAGGGTCTATGAAAAATAATTTCTCTACTGCCCAGGGTAGGGGAAGGGTAGGGGTATAGTAAATGCAGTTTATTTATTAATTTTTTTTTAAAAAGTGTAAAGTTCATTGTGGACAAATAAAAGTAAACGGGGAAAGTATTTATTTATTGATTACATAAAAATCTACTAATCAAGAAAAGTCCTTGTGATCTTAATCTCTTGAAGCAATTAGGTAGTCTAAACGTACATGAAGGGCAAGCCTACGGTATGATTGCATATGTGCATTACATCATTTGTGAGTGTGAGTGTGTCTTACTTATTGTGTTCCATGGCTTTACATTAATGAAATTGAAAGAGGAACATCAGTAAAAGTGAGGGGTACAGGAGGTCTAATTCGGTCTACTACTTGATGCATGTGTCACATTTAATCATGTTGGCCCTTCGTGCTGAAAAGATGAGTCAATTTTAGAGGTTTTCTGATCTTGATTGTAAAGCTTCCATATGTGCTTGATGAAACTATGTTGCTTATGATAAATCACTCTATGAATAATCCATGCTAGTTGGTTGAGTATGAGTTGATAGAGGTGTCAAGTCTGATGGTGAAACATGAGTTTAGGTATGTTTTAAGGATTGTTCGAGCACAAACAATGGTTTAAGTGTGGGGTGGTAATGTTAGGCATATTTTTATGCCCATTTTCCATATTTTTACCCATAATTGATCGTGTTTTGATTTCATAATCCTTAATTTATGCTTCGATTCATGTATGTGTGTGTTTTATGCGCTAACAAACGATTTGAGTTGATCTAAGAAGGAAACTAAGCAAAATGGGCTCAAAATGATGCAAGGAATGAAGATTTGAGGAGCTGAAGAGTCTGGTGCTATGGTTGGCACCCCGCACCAAGTCCCAAACTTCAGAGAACAAAAACTTCAAGTTGGGGCTATGGCTAGCATGCCGCGCCAGCCTTTGAACTTTAGAGAATTGCACTTCACAAACTTGGCGAGATGAGTGGCGCGCCGCACTAGAGGTGTCCAAACTTAGAGAAATTTGACGAACACCTTGGCGAGATAGAGGGGGCGGCGCGCCAGGCCTTGTCCGGATCTGAAATTGTTGGAAATTTGACTAAGTCTACAGTGAGATACATGGGATGGTGCGCCAGGGTCATTCCAAGATAGAAAATGTTGATTTTAAAGCCAAGTTTAAAAGGCAAAAGTGTCATTTGAAGGATCATCTATAAATAAAGGCCTTAGGTCATTTTTTCAGCAGCTTTTGACATCTTAGAGCAGTCTTTAATCATTTTTACATTCCGTAATTCATTTATGAAAGATTGTAAGCCATTTGGAAGGAAAGCATAGTTCTACAACTAGGTTTTCTCTTCTTTACTTCGTATTTTCGTATGATGATGACTAAATATTTGTTTTTCCACTTATCTATGAGTGGATAAACTTATATTCTAGGGTTGTGGCCACAGTGAATGGTTGATTATTTGAAACACTAATTAAATTTTATTTTGATTCTTTAATTATGGTTGTTTGTATTTATTTGTGTTAATTTATTATTTATGAAATTGATCACCTTGTAAGTAATCTATTGGATTTTGATTGAACTTGGAAAAGGGAATCGAAAGGGTTAAAAATAAATACAGAACGGGAATTCAAAGATCCTTAAACCCATTGGTGATAGGACAGAAGTTGTTGTTAAGGATTGGGATATATCCTTCAACTCCATTTAGTTGAAATACAAGTAGGCATAATCATTGTTTCATTGTTCTCCTGCGACCATAGGGTTATAGGAGTTAGGGTTCATGAAATAGTTCTTGAATGCTAGGGATAATGGAAATAACAGGATAGTAACTTGCAAATAACAAACATAGGCAAAAATCATGCCAGTTTAATTATGTCTTGAAAACTCAACTTGAAGACAACCAAGTGCCATTGCCTTAGTCTTTCACCATTATCGAAATACAATCAAGCTTATAATTGTTTTTAGTTAATTTTATGTTTGAAGTTTTAGTAGTTTAATTTTTCAAACCAATCTTTATTTTAACTGATTTGTAGATTAGTGAAATTAAAGTGATAACCTTATAATGACTAAATTGACAAGTCCCTTGGGTACGATATATGGACTTCAAAATTCTATATTACTTGATGACCACGTGCTCTAGCGTGATCTTGGGCGACACCACACTCTATAGTATGAGGTGTAGGTCTCCTATAGGGTGGTTTAAGGTTGATAAAGATACCTTGATAGGGCCTGATTCAGATCATGAGGCCATGGAGAAAGTTCAGTTCATCAAAGAAAGGCTGAAAATAGTTTAAAGCATCAGAAATCGTATGCAGCAATGAGGAGAAGAGAGCTTGAGTTTGATGTTGATGACTGGGTATAGCTGAAAATTTCACCCATGAAGGGGGTGATAAGGTCTGGTAAGAAAGGGATGCTCAGAACCTGATATATTAGTCCTTATAGGATTTTGAGGTGCATTAGCAGAGTGGCCTATAAGCTGAATTTACTTGTGGAGTTAGCATCAGTCCAATATTTCATGTGTCTTTGTTGAAGAAGTGCATCGGTGATCCGACCTCGGTTGTGCCCTTGGAAAGTGTAGGAGTGGAAGATAGTCTCTCTTATGAAGAGGTCTCAATTGAGATTCTTGACTGTCAGGTTCATAAGCTGAGGAACAAGGAGGTCGTTTTAATAAAAGTTCTTTGGAGGAATCAGCTTGTAGAGGGAGCTACTTGGGAAGCCGAAATAGATATGATAGCTAAATGCCCTCACCTTTTCCCTTCCAAGCCAGTTTCAGCATGAGGTACTAGTTTCTTCTTTAGTACTCTACTCAGTTTCATGTCAGTTTCATGCCTTTCAGTTCCTGTCATGTCTTAGTATGCATGCATGTTCATGAATTTAGTTCAACAAATGTATCTCAATTCAAAGTCAGTCACTCCTTCAGTATTCAGTCTATAGCTCTCAGCCTTGGGATTTCAACTCTTTCCCTATCCTTTTAGAATACTTAGCCTACATTCAAGGACGAATTTTCCCATAGGGGAGATAATGTAACACTTCAAAAGTCCGTAGGATCAGACCCTAGACTTGGATTAGAAACTAGCAGAAAATATGAAACTTTGCCTCAAGATGGACCGTACCTTGAGTCATGGTATGTAGGTATGACCTGTGGTAAGTGCTTGTGGTAAGAGGTTCATAGAAGTGTTCAGGGATTTTTCAATGATCACGAGTCACAGTACAGCCCATGGTATGATGGTACGAGTCATGGTATCCTTCCGTGGGAAGAACTTCAAGGATTATACAAGATGGATCCACTGACCATGAGTCATAGGACGAGTTATGGTAAAGAACAATGAGTCGTGGTATGGGGCCGTTACATGAAGATCGGAGAATGAGAAATTTGGCCCAGCATGTGACAGATGATCACCACGAATTGGGGTGAAAACCAATGACTCGTGGTGTGATTTGTGGTCACTAGGTGGGCAGGTTTTAATATAGATTCCTAAGGTACATTTGTAACTCCCCACTCTTTTAATTCCTAACTACATCTTATTGGGATATTTTTAAAGTGAATTAAAGGAAATAGTCAGAATTATCTTCTTATTCTCTCTTAGACTCTCACATACACCATAGAAGTTCAAGGATTCTCTCAAAGCCAAGTTAAGGTTCCTTCTCCAAGCTCCAAGAATCAAGCTCTAGTAAGGAAATCTCCTTCTCCAGGTACGTGGGACTTCAACAAGGGTTTCCTTCCACTTTGTGTCCCAATTATTTTCAAAAAGCCTAGCAAATTAATCTCTCTAGAATTCATGACTTAGAGTTTTCATTCCATGTTGAATTCCCTTATCTTTTCTCTATGTTTTAAAGTTTTCATGAATAGAATTATGTTATATCCCTAATGTTATTTTCAACTTGTATAGTATCTATCCATGATCTTGATTTTCACATGATTTTAAATATTTTTCCTCATGATCTAGCATGATCAGTCAAAGTATTCATGATTTTTCTCAAAAATTATGCATTTATACATCACAGTATTATCAGTGTTCTCAGTATACTCAGTATTATCAGTTTATCAGGTCCTATAGACTCTCAGGACACTTTCAGATAAAGTAGCTTTGACTTAACTTAGGGCATTAGATTTCAAGCTATCCTACTTGGACTGAAATTGGATTTTGCAGAAGATGGGTCGGATANATGTATGTATGTATGTATATAAGTATATTTAGTTGGGAGTAGTACTTAGCACTGAGTGGGCCAGGGTTCAGCCCACCCGGTGCCCAGAATTACGTGTCACCTTAGGTTATCAGCCTGAATGGGCCTCAGTTTAGTGATCATATAGCTATGCTTATATACCCTGGCAAGGTATATTGGGTCTTATCGATGAGGAGCATACATCGAACTCCACGTCTAGCTCACGTGGTTATAT
Organism: Datura stramonium; assembly: GCA_018107945.1. NCBI lineage: Eukaryota > Viridiplantae > Streptophyta > Magnoliopsida > Solanales > Solanaceae > Datura > Datura stramonium. The sequence goes on from JACEIK010008271.1 coordinate 56,274, forward strand.
GTCGGCTAACAATATTCAACTTCATTCACAGTTTCAGTTTTAGTGCTTGTACATGACCCTAAAACCAGTTTTACTAGCACTTTCAGCATCTCTAAATTTTCTTGCTACTTTCAGTATTTATGAATTCAGATAGGGTTTTTGTACATTAGTTCAGTTATACCTTTTCGATTTTGACTAGTATGTTTTATACTTTAGTTGCACATCTGACATACCCAATACATTCAAAGTACTGACTGCATATTCTCTATGCTATATCATTTTATGATATAGATTCAAGTACTCAGGCACAACATCTGTCACAACCTGAACGTACACCCGGATCGTAGACACGGGACAAGGGACCCCGAGAGACCCCAAGTCAACCCATGGCTCATGCATTCAACTAATCTCATTTAAATAAATGAAATATTAAGCGTAAAACATCACGAAAACGTAACCATGACATAACCTCAGGAAATACCAAACATTTACATAAGTTGAATACTACTTATTTGTCTGAAAGCCTCTAATATGTAAGATGGGTTGATGGGACAACATCCCCAACTAACCCGAGAAATACTGAAGCATAATCAACAGGAAAGTTTATCAAATCGCCCTCGGAACATGAGGACTCACCAACAAGACGATATCATAGGCTGGGATGGACTAAGGATGAGGATGAGTGACGTCGCTCGTATGAGCGCGTCCGCAAGTGTACGGGTCGTGCAAGTAATATAGTGGCTCTTTTTAAGAACCGGAATGTCAAACCCACATGGACTGGACCCATTCCTCTAACTATCCATTTC